>BBSZ01006360.1:0-18536 GCA_000981365.1 Subanguina moxae | reverse complement strand
CGCAAAAAGGGGTTTTCGTGACTTGTAAAATTATTTATAAATTTGCAAAAGCAATAGATATGTAAACCTCTTTAAGCACGAAGAGCAAGAATAGGCAAAAAAATACAGTAGTGTAAAATTCAACAGATAAACAAACGGTCGAAATATCAATCGAAATATAAATTTTGCGAAAACTACCATTTTCGAAAAAAAATTTCGCGAAAACTCCGTTTTTCGAAATTCTCGTTTTCGAAAACTACCTTTTTCGAAACACTTTTCGCCAAAACGTCATTTTGCCAATTTAAACGTTTGCCAAAAATATTTTTGCGAACCCAACAGTTGCGAAATTAGCCGATTTCGAAATCTAAAATTACCAACTAGTATACAGCCTGTCTTCAACGGCATAAATGCCAAACATCATATGCATTTTCGACTAAATGACATTAAATATTTATTCTACGGTTTTAAATTTTACTTTATACAATGTTGCACGCGCATTCAACCCTTTGTTAGTGATCCTTGTGTATCTTTGGCATTAGTGGCATTAGGCTTATTCTGTCAATTAGAGTCGCCAATTTAGTAAATGGCATCTCAGGCGATTTTCTCAAGCACAAAGAGTTATTATTGTTATTATTTGTGAAAGCTTTTGTGTTTTCATTTCCTTCTTGTTCATCTGCTTTTTCTTCCTGCTTTTTTAGCGCACCATCTTTCTCTGGTGCAGTTCCTTCATTGGGTTTAGCTTCCCATGCAGCCAGATGTTCGCTCATTGTGTTTTTGAGTTCCTTTAGTCCCTTCTCCTCCTTCTCGTTTCTTCTAGGATACTTTTTGAGTATGGATGAAAAGGGAGAAATGCTGTTCCCTCTTGACTGTTCTTTTGCCTTTACAGACTTGGAGTTTTTCACGGGCAGACATATGGAACACTTTTCGTTGTTGTTGCACTCCTTCCAATGGGCAATAATTTGCCTGGAAGTATGGCAATGGTGGTAAGAGCAATCAGGTCCTTCTCTACAAGTGATCATGTGATCAAGCACAGCTTTCATTTTGGGGCAATACGGCAAAAGGCAGATGAATTTAAATGGTGATGACTGAAATGGCTATTAATTTATTTACGCTCCATCATCTTACCCTCTCTTTTTCTTTGCACTTGTGAGCATGCAAAATCAGGATGAGTTGGCGTTGCAAGTGCTTCTGCTGCTTTGGGTCTTGAGCAATATTGTTAAAGGATATGAGAGGCTCATCATCAGTCAGGGCAAAAGAGTTATTGGAGTAGTTGGAGACAATGTCACAGTCAATCAACTTTTGCTCTAAAGGCCATTGTTGATCTTCTGTGCCGGACTCTGTGACAATAACGTTGATATCCACAGGGTGGCCCAATTTTTTCCAGGAAGTTTGTTTACTTCATGGAAAAAATTGGGCCAACCTGTAATTCTAGAAAAAAATGATAAATTTATCAATAATATAAACCTATCGACTCTACTATACCTTTCTTTCCTTTAAAAGTGCTGAAAAATGCTTCTTAAATGGTCAATTTACCTAGAAAATCCAAGTATTGGGGGGGGGGGGGGTATAATACAGTAGTATCAACCTACCTTTAGTGCCTGAAAACCAAAACTTTTGCACTTGACCTCTAATTTTTTGGAATATTTTGCCAGAAGTAGGTGGCTTTGACTCGTCCTTGGGCTCACTCTTAGCCACATCCACATTGTCTTGAGCTTGCTGTTCTGAACCCATTTGAACAACGATGGGCACCATCTTTTTGTGATGTCCACTTTCCATTGCTGGGAAGACAAGCGAAGATCGACTCCTAATTAGACGGCAGTACTCTTCTCTATTAAAGTTGTTATTATCACTAGCTGCAGCCTGGCTGTAGGCACACTGTTCAATGGATTGCGCTCTTATCCACACCTCTTCCAATTCATCATCTTCGAGTAGGTCTGGATAAAATTGTAAAGAGTCCATTATTTTTGCAATCAAATACCGTCGTCGGCATTCAGAGATGGCTGCAACAGATGAGGAAGATTTAGGAGGAGCTTTCACGCTCAAAGCCATAACCTAAAACACTTTTTGTATTTTTTTATAAGAATTTATCTAAAAAAAGCATCAAGTTTTTATGTTCTTTCTAGAAAAATGCATTGCTAAAGCCAGAACAGCATCTTTTGCTAGTTTTATTTTTCTTTTTACGTAGAGGGGTATGCTTGAGGCTAGGCTGACTGTGCTTGCTAGCTAGGCAATCACATAGCAGCGAAGGATGACGATTCTTCCCACAATTTAGTTAAACAAAAAACGTAAATAAAAGCTTACAATTTGACTAATAAATAAATTAAGTCGCTAACAATTACAGAAACTAGATACCGTATTTTCTATTTTTTTTTTAATTTTTTGGAGGGGCGAGGGAGTTATATTACTTGGGGGGAGGTATAATCCGGTGGATTAGGCTTTTATTAATACAATCGAGTCTCAATTTAGTGTAGGTGCTAGGGACCTCAAAAAATATACACTAAATTGAGTACAGTGGAGTCTCGATTTAGTGTAGTCTCGATTTAGTGTAGTCTCGATTTAGTGTATATCTTGATTTAGTGTATATTTTTTCCGGTCGCCAGCTCCTACACTAAATCGATACTCGACTGTATATGGTTTATGCAAACCAACCTAACCCGAATAAAATACACACTAAATCGAGATTCGACTGTATAACATTTGGAAAAAGCAATTTGATCAAACCATTTTTTTTCAAAAAGAGGCAAGAACAAAAAGTCTTGAAAATAAACTTTAAAATAAAAAAGAATATTATAAATACCGCAAATGAGCAATTCTTGTGTTGGCCTATCAAGCCGTGTCAAAATATTAGAGCAAGCAAATTATTCTTTGGAAATATTCTCTAACAATGAAATTCTTTTGTTTGGTCCTTTTATTGTGTTGCATTGTACAGGCTGCTGAAATGAAGGGCTTGAAAAAAGTCAGAATACCGTAAGCTATATTCTATTTTATCCGTTCATTTGCAGTTACAAAATAAGGTTTCACCTTTGAATAAGGTACAACTTGTACACTAGGTTTTGATATTTTGCCTTAATAAATGGTCTTTTCTGACCTTAAGAAGTACACTTAGGCATATAAATAAGCCTTAGGCTTAGGCTAGGTCAGCGTAGGTTAGCCTAGACTTAGCGTATACCATAAGCTATGCCTAGGTTTACTGCTTCACGGCTAAACTACGCAGACCTGCCCTAAGCCTTAGGTTTAGTATAGACTAACGTAGGCTAGCCGAGGCTCAGCGTATGACCTGTTTCACCTAGGCTTAATGGCTCATGGCTAACCTATGCGTGCCTATCCTAAAGGCTTGTCTACAATAGTGGTGTTTGCTTGTACATTGTAGACACCAAATCGCTATAGCTTGTACTTAGAGGGCTGGGAGTTGAGGTACGCTTGAAAACACCAACCCTTACTTTTTTATTTACTTTTTAAGTCATCATTGTGAGATGAATTTTGTTTTGTATTTTATCCATTTCTCTCTAATATTTGTTCAACAGTGCAAAAATCTGCTTGATAACACATAAGAATCTTTTAATTTATTTTTATTCTAGCCGCAATCTGGATTTTATGGCCTTGGCTCGATCGGATTCTCCAGAAGATGAATGTGGTGACATTTGCCGTGATTCTAGCTATCAGGGCGGGTTCTACAACCCCAGTTTTGCTGGGTATTGCCTTTGTCATTAAGTTAAAGGATGCATTCACTCTTTTGAAGTAACTTTTTAACAACATATTAAAGCAATAAAGTAACTTTCAAGTTAAATAGTCTGTAATAATCACCAACAGCCAAAATAAATTACTGTCTGCACTTCTAATCCACTTCAGATTAAATGCAAGTCTAGACTTTGTGACAAGTTAAAACTGGGAGGCCCAGTCTGGCAATATTTTTTATTTTTATTGTTTATAGGCCTAGCGCCTTGTACAACAGCCTTTTCCCCACAGATAGCAGTCCCTTTATCCGAATACGCACATGGGGAACCCAAAAAGGGTCGAGCGAATCTACCGAGTCAAGCGGGTCTACCATGTCCGCTGGATCCTATACCATTAAAACAACGCAAAACGTTGCCCTAGGCTCAGACCAAATGCGAAGCGTTTCTTAGCTACTCCAGCGTACCTGTCCCTAGTCCCTAGTTTAGAGTTTTCGAAAATCTTTTAATTTTTTGTATCAACTAAATCATTTTATTTGTGCAATGATATGATATAAATATATCTTGTGCTATAGCAATAAAATAAAAGCAAAAAGAAAAAGTGAAGTTTTGTTTGACACAACCCTTAAATGCACAGATAGTTGAATAGTTTTGTATTATAGGATTTGCTGGTTGTTAAATCTTTGTTTGATCAATTCATAGCAGTCTTTCCTAGAGCCAGGTGAAGCTGGATCGGTGGCTCCATACCTTTGTTCATTCAGCTGGATAGTGTGGATATTCAACGCTCCTCCTGTTGGACTGGCTCTAGGCTGGATAGGACGAGTGCTTCCAGACGCACAACCATTAAGTGGAGATGTAGAGCCTAGACGGGGCATTTCTTCTTCTGTGTCAGAGTCAAACTGGTGTCTAAAATATGCTAGATTTTCAATACACGGGGTATCTCATGCCATTATTAGCCATAAATTAGGTAAAGCAAGTAGGCGATTCACGGATTTTAGAGACTTTTTACATTTTAATGCTAATGATGTGGTTTTTCTTTTCCCAATGATGTCTTATTCTAAATTAGATGATGCGTGCTATGCAATAGTGGGTCAAGCATCGGCGCAGCGTTATTTTGTCACTTAGCAAAGTAGTAAGAGTAATTAAGTATTGCAGAGGTATTATATTCATATATAGCCCTCGAAAATTACCTCACTTCATCCCTGTCCAGATTGACCACATGCCGGTGGATGTGGTTGCTATTCTGGTTGGCAGCAGAAGAAAGTGCTCTTCTCTTCTTTTCTTGGAAGCAAATTTGTTCTCGTAGAGAGGGGAACACGTTTGTGGTTATTCTAAACACACTCAATCTAAAAATCTCCAACAAAATAATAACTTTTTACTCACTAACCCTTTGACCACAAAGTCTAACAGCAGAGTGGCTAATGGGATAAAGATAAACGCGGTCCAAAAGCTGTAACTAGACATCATTATGCCAGCCATTCCACTCATATCTGCACCAATTGGCACCAAAGGCCAGATCTAAAGCTATTTTCTTATTAAAAGTGTTTAAAAGCATTGTGTACCGATGAGTAGACCATCAAGAAAATGAACCACGACAAGATGGATCCTCCCACCGAAACTGCAATAGCCCATGTCCAAGAGTCACACTCCAGCAGGGCTTTTAAGGAAACTGTCACGACCACAAAAGTGTAGGCAGAATTGCCTAGCATCAGCCATCCACCAGTTTGACCCGACTGCCAGACCACTTCATGACCCAGCCAGCCATAAGTAAGGAAAAAAAGTAGGAGAGAATGCCATAGGGATATGCCTATCCACAGAGAAAAGCGCTAAATTTTTGACTTTTTCAAATTGCTTATCTAAAATGAACAGACTCTTACGTAATTAGAAAAGGCCATTTTCTGAAAACTTTGGTACAAAGAGGGGTGTTTGAGCATCATTCGTTCAGAGATAGGACGGTCAAACAAGCCGAGAATAACTGGAGGCCAGGCGGTGAAGATCACATTGAAAGTGGCTATTGTCCACCTAAAAATTTATGCAAGCTATTAATAACTTTTTTGAGCCTAGCAACGTATAAACCTTGAGTGTTTGATTTAGCCATGAACCACTAAGCCTAGGTGAAACTGTTCACGCTACTACGAGACCTAGTGTATGAAGTGCTTCACCTAAGTTTAGTGGTTCATGGCTAACCTACGCTGGCCCCTGTGGTGTTTTTCTCAGTGAACCATGGCAAAAAAAAGGGCTGTAATGCATTTATTTCTCCACAATCTTGCTCGAATTCATCTCAGAGGTAAGTGTGTGCGCGCATCTCTAGCTCTCAAACCCCCTTACGAGGGGATGACGGCATGTCTGAGACATAAATCACTCAAGAACAAGCTCTGGATGCATGAAAACAGCATGCATACCAAAGCTTTTTTATGCGCTAGGTTTCAGTTAGCAAAACTATGTCCAAGATCTTCTCTCCTTACATTTGACCATTTGACTCATCTTAGGCCAAATAGCCTGCTTTCTTAGTACTTTGTATTAGTTTTTGTATTGGTGTACCGAGGGTTGCCAAGAACATAGAGGAATGTATAACTGGGCTTTTTTTTAAAAAGGCACCTTTCAAAAATAGTCTGTCCAGAGAAAGCACTAAAGAAGGCGAACCACAGCTCAATTATATACAAACAAATGTTCTTGTAGAAGCTGTACAAGATGACTTTGGTGCTTCTGTCGAAATTCCAGGTGCCATGCACCAGTAATAGTCTTCTCAAGAAGCTGAACTGTCCAATGGAGTAGTCACTGGCGGAGGCTGCTTGCATGCCCTCTTCCCCCGTGATGCCAATGCCCACATTAGCAGCCTGGATCATGGCCACATCGTTGGCCCCATCTCCCACCGAAGCAACCACTAGTCCAGTGATTTCCCTGACCACCTCCACTATTTCAGCTTTCTGCATAGGGGTCATGCGACAGCAGATCACAGAGTGGCAAATCATCGCTAGCTCAGTGAACAGTCGACGAGCCTCTCCTACTATAGCATGATGCAGGGCTGTTCCACTGATTATTAGTGCAAATTCCTGGTTTTGCTGGATATATTGGTGGGCCTGCAAGGTTAGTTTGTTAAAAAGTGAAACAATTCTCTAATTTTTTCAATTATTGTATAAATGGAAGATGTTATTGCTAGGAAACAGTGGTGCTAACAACAAATATGCCTTGCATAACTTTTGATAGAAAGAAGTGTGGAAAACAACCTTTTCAGCGTATAAGAAATTCTTATACGCTGAAAAGGTTCTTATTAAGAATTGCTTAGAAATAGGTTATACCATATAATCTCTAAAAGGTTGAAATGTTATGGCGGGGGGAGGAGGGTGTATTCGCTGTTAGGGTCAAAGATCCTTGCCGAAATTTTTGCCTCCTCACTATCTCTCGGCGTCATCACCTTTTCAGCCAAGTAGGCGGTCAATCACCATTTTCAAGCCGCGAAAAAAGAAGTTCACACTTAAAAACATCAAAAAAGTAGACAAGGAAAGGTTAATCAATTTTGTTATTGGGGCAAAGGTAAATTTGTTTTCTTCATGTGATCAGATAAAAACTTTATAAAAGGGTTTTCAAAAAGAATAAAAGTCTATATATTCTTTTTGCAATTTTTAAATGCCTTTCATACTGGTCGCCAGTCTATTTTCTGTTGCTTTGATCACAATCAACTGGCAGCAGTGCGCAGCATTGTAAGTTATAACTTTGTATCATTATTTAAGTCCTTCTGCTTTAGACCAAGAAATTACTCGGACAATGGACTGAGACTTGCCCAACTACTTTTCGAGAGCTGTACAGATAGTTTATGCAATATTTTCTGCAAAAACTTTGAATGGAAAAGTGGTCTAGCAAATTCGGAACAAAATAGCAATAAATTTTGCGATTGTAAATGTAGTCAGTGAATTTTTTGGCAATCTTCCATAAAAAAAAAATAAAAAATGACTTAGAAAACATTTTGAGGTGAAATTCTTAGCATACTCAAATTTAGGCGCTAGTAGGATATACTCCTCAAATCGGGGGTTATAACCAGCTGTAAAAGGGAAGTGAAAGAAATTTTAGAAATTTTTTTTAAACATACAAGTTATGACTTACAGTTCCTGTGTAAGTGTTCAACTCCTCTAAAACTTCGTCATAGGACCGCTTGTCCAAGACCATCAGCTTTGTTTTCTTGGTGCATAACGCACTAGACTGTGCAATATTGATAGCTGTTTCTCGTTTATCACCAGTCAACATCCATATTCTTATATCTGCAGCTAGTAGAGAGCGAATAGTGCTTGGCACATGCTGTAATAATTTGTAAAATAGTGCAAAATAATCTAATTCGGCTCACATCCTGCAATTTGTCTTCAATAGCAGTGGCACCAACAAGCCTAAGGTTTCGCTCAATTTTCTCTGCTGCTTCGGCCAACTGTTGCTCTCGGTTTTCAAGGGCTAGCGAAGCTATCCTGAACTGCTCGGCCCACTCCTCGTAAAACTGGGCGTCTATTGTGGCCTTGGCAAAGCAGAGTGTGCGATATCCCTTTGAAGCATACTCGTCTAAGTGGTCTTGCAGCTGATCGAGTGCAGACTTGTCTTGGCTTGTGGAGCAAAGGCGATCAATAATCACATTATCCTAAAATCAATAGTCTTTTTGTTTAGAAGAAAAGAATTTGGATTTTTGGCTCTGGTAGGATGTACCCCCGCTCAATCTTCAGACCTGGTTATACCCCTCAAAATCAGGTTTTCTAAAAGTGTTAAAAAATTATCTTTAAGTATATTTTATACCTAAAAACATACAAAAAACTATTTTATAGGGGTTGAGGGCTGTATAAAGCAGGGAAAGTAACAAGTAAGGATCCACTCTATAGGAAAAGAAGATCTTGAACATTCCCTCATAGCTTCCCTCAGTTTTTCCCTAGTTTTCCTCACAAGGACCTCTCGCATAAAGAAGCTCTGGTATGCTTGTGTGTGGATCTCAGCTCCAAGCCCTCCTCGCCCACGTAAGGGGAAGGAGTTGGGAAATAGGCAAAGTTTTTTTTAAGGAAGGGGAGTGAGGGTGTGTATTTTTTTGGAAGGGTGTATTACGTTTCGGGGGAAAGGTGGGAGATGGTAGGGTGGGTAGTATTGAGGTTATAATGCAGTACAGTCAAAAATTTACTCCCATCTATCAAAACATACCCCTTTAGGTAGCATATTTTTTATTTTAAAAATATTTGTGTGCTTTCAGTGTTAGAAACTTACAGCTCCTTTGCAATACAGCTTGATAACACCATCTTTGTCTTTGACTATCACACTCATTCGTTTTCGATCGCTAGAAAATTCAAGCAAGTTCAGAAGTTGAAGATGCACATCTCCATTGTTCTTAAAATTTTATTGTATCATAAATAGCCGACTTTACTTGCGTATACCGCCCCCCCCCCCCCCCCTCAAGAACACAATTTTGAATCAGGGGTTAGGGCCTGTCATGTTCTTACCAAATGTCGCATTTACCAAAATGCGCCTTACCAAGTGTTGTACAGCCGCGAAATATATAACCATTAGTATATGCAAGTAGCGCCAAAAAGTAATTTAAAATGCTAACCGTTTTGGCAACAATCTCTTTAGGCTTTCTTGTGTGGAAAACAAATCCAAGACTGCTAGCCCCTCGAACTAAAGCACCTTCATCTGGAGAAGAAGCTTGGTAGTTCATTTCTCCTTGTTCTGTCCTCTCAGGCACAACTGTATGACAAGTGGCCATCATTAGCAGGAGTTCCCGAATATCTTCTCCTTTTTGCTGAAAAGGAGAAGATAGTTTAGGTATCTTTTAAAATTCTTAAGAGATACGTACTCCACCCCTATTCATGTCATCTAACAAATTTTCGTCATCAAACTCTTCTTTTTGATCGTTTCCGTAACATAAACCACCCACTGTGCACCTCTTGAATTTCATGACGTTGCAGGTGAGAGTGCCTTTAAATATACGATAAAAAATATGTTCCAAAGTCTTATTTAGTTATTTTGCCATCTTTTTCTGACTGGTAGAGGTAAACAAGATTGGAAGTCTAAACTCTGGGATGGCTTTCAGGTCGATGGATAGAGTCAGTAGATAGCGAGTTACTCTTGGTCCTGCTCTCGTCTGAAGCCGGCTTTATAGACTATTAGGAGAAGGAGTTACTCGTGATCCTACTTGTGTGATTGAAACAGGATTATAGAATTTTTTCGAAAAAAAAAGTTATGCCAATGTAATTTTACTTCTGAAGACCAACCCGTCTTATCTGTCATCAAGAATTTGATCTGACCAAGCTCTTCATTTAAGTTGGAAGTCCTAGCATTGGCTGGTGTGTCAGTAGCCTCGTCATACATTTGGAGGTCCTGCAAATATCAAAAATATTTGTTATCATGATAAACAAAAGACTCCACTAGATTATTCCTCCTATCTCCCTCTCAAATGCAAATACCGCTAAATACGTACCCCATTCGTCCCTAGCCTATTCTAGTAACCTTAAAAGAGTAAAGCGAGTCATTTTTCTCAAAAATCTTGCTTGGATTCATCTCACAGATAAGTGTGTGCGCGCATCTCTAACTCTCGAGTATCTTTCGCCTCCTAACGGGAGCGACTGGAATTCGGGGCTTGGAGTAGACACAAACTTTGGCAGGGGGGGGGTGGTTTGTCTAATACAGTAGCACCAAAAAATTTGTGGCTTTAGTTAGATTAAATACTATGAATTGGTTGTTTTACATATCCATAAATGAGATTAACATATAAATAAACATAAAAGCCTTACGGAATTGATATAGGCAGCTTGAAAAAAGCGAACTACTTCTAGAGTCACTTGAAGACTTATAGGGATTAGGTTGTTGTAGAGAATAAAAAAAGTCAATACATTCCACGCAAAATTGACAGTAGCATCTTTTGGTAAGTATTTAGCGTCGGCAAGATAGAAAGTGTTGTAAATCTCAGCTCCTGTGGCACTAACCAAAGCTAATATAACCAGCACAAAGAAGAGTACGACGATCCTGCTGTTGGTTATTGTGTCGATGTTGGATCTGAAAAAAAAAAACAATGAAATCCCCAAAATTCCGCTGGAGAAGAGGGGAGGTGCAAAATCCCCTCGGGCCCAAAATCACCACGCAGTCAAAGTCTTTTCAGGGTCAAAACCTCCAAAAAAACGGCAAAATTCACACCAAGTGCAATATTGTTCTGTTTCTATCTGTTTAAGAAGGCGGAGGGGCTAAAGTGTAGCAGTAAAAATGCTTTTACATACAACTAAGCTTTAAGCTAAGGGTTTGTCAGCGCACGTTAGCTATGAACCAGGATAGTTGAAGTGGTCTAGAGGATTCAGAGAATCAAGAAAATCTCAAACATTTTTTACGATTAGGAGTTCATATGCACCATCTGAAACCATGGTGGATGTCCACTTGTTGTGAATTTTTTGCTGCCTGCTGATTTTGGGTCCGAGAGAATTTCGCCCCTTTTGATTTTGTCCGTGTCCGCCTTATTTTTGCACTTTTTTGCCCACCTTTTTAAAGGCGCCGTCCTGGAGTTCATTAAAAGCCTGGCATCATGACCAGTGTAAACCACTGCGCCATATATCCATTTGGTGTTCTTCAGCTTAGCTCCTCTTAACAAGAGTTGTCCGATGGCTAAATTTATAAAAACCATTCTAGTTCTGACAACGAGCAACGACTAAAATATACCTAAAGGAAGTTGCTCTTGTTTGAGCTTTAAAGTACCCGTAAACTCTGAAACTAGACGAGAAGGCGGCTCACAGTCTATTTCTGCGTTCATGCAATTCAGTTTCTCTGTGGTTGTGAATTCGGCCGAAATGTAAAGAGCCTTCAAATTTTGGTAAGTTAATGACTAGCTAATCTCAACCGGCCAATTTTTTTTTGGATTATGACAGAAGGGCGTCAAAATTGCGAAAACTAGATTTCGACATAAAATTCTGATAGATTTTGGCAGAGAATTTTGTTTTGGTTGGCTTAAACTTACTGAAGCTTACTTGTCTAATTTTTAAATTAGTTTCTCCATCCAAATTAGAAGTTTCTATGTAAGCCATTCCCTCTGGTTCACTGGATGAAAGCAGGACTAAGTCGGCTGGAAAGCTGTGTCCGTCTTCTACTTTGACAATTTCTCCAACTTTTATCTACAAGAGAAGAAAGTATTTAGCAATTTGGTTCATAAAAGATAAAACCTACAAATTTCCACTTAGTGGTTTGCCACCTTTTGTCCCTCAAAACTTTCACTAAGTAGTTATTGACTCTATTGTCCATTTTTCTTCTCTTCTAAACAGTTCAAGTCTTTTCTGGGGTTGAAGAAAATTTATTAAAAACTGACCAAGTCTTCGAAAATTTCTTTTAGAGCAGAAACAGAGAGAATAATAAGGAAAGGCACTGCTGTAGTGTATCTACCAGTAGGACTCACACCAGGGATTTGCTGTAAGAATAAACTTCATTGTAAAGATATTTTCGATATTCCTTCAACCTGTAACAAGGCGATAACCAAAAAGAAGACATTGCTGTAACGACGAAATTGCTCCAATAAAAACCTGGGCAAGAAGGAAATCACATTGTATTTACACGTACTGAAAAAAATATTGATAAAATATAATAAATATTATTATATTATCGTCAGAGAGTCCTCAGACCTATATAGTTATAGCCCCTCCAATCCTCAGAGCTACTTGGCTATAAACCCCCCCCCCATCCTCAGAGCTACTTGGCTATACCCCCCATCCTCAGAGATACTTGATGATAGCATACCCCTCCCAAAATCAAGTTTTCCAAAAGTGCTTAAAAACCATTTTTAAGTATATTTTATGCCAAAAAACAAACAAAAAACCACTTTAAAAAGTTTGGGGGCTTTTTGGGACCCAAGGGGAAGAGAATAGAAGCACTTAAAAAAAAGGCTACTCCAAGCCCCCGTAAGGGCGCGAAGCGGGCTTGAGAGTTAAAGATGCGCTCACAGATTTACCTGCGAGATGAATTAATTCAGCCCTTATTCCCTTCTAACTTAAAGGCTTGAATTTGTTGACCAGTTTTGAGCTTATTCATTAGATGCTTGATATATATGCTTAATATATACTTCTAAAAAAACTCGACTCTAAAGGACTCAACCAAAACTTACCTAATTTTATTTGAGCAGAATTTGGTTTGATGAGTATGATGGTAACGGTGATGAGAATGTTGGTGTTGTTGCTCTTGCTCACTACTATTAACCAATATTTTTCTGGGCAACATCCGACCAGCTGGTGGATTGGCATGAGAATTTCTAGAGTTGGTGGAGGACATGCTGGAAGAGCTGCTCAGAGCTGAGTATTGGTGACTATAGACAGGCGTTTGCTCCCTAGAGTTGTTTTCTCCTCCACCTCCAAAGATCCAATTCATAAACTTGGGCACATGCAAACACCACTTTTGCTGTTGGTTGCCTGTTGGAGCTACTGTTGCCTGGAAATTCAAGGTGAATATTTTGGATTAGTCATGGACAAATGGAGTGCATCCATTTCCTTCCTTTTTTTTTATATATATTTTCTCTTGTGTGAATAAATGAGGAGAAGGAAACAAATGTGATACAGCTTTTATGGTGCGAACACAGGTGAAAAACAAAATGCCAAAGCTTTTCCCATCGGTTGATATGATTTTTGGAAGAAGAGCGGGAAGATAAGTGCAGATTTATTAAAAACGCGTTGTGTATAATTAAAGGAAAAAAAATTAGGTTTCAGGAGGTTTCGCCATAGTTTTTCATTTATCTCTAACAACAACAGTTCGGACCAAGGCAAATTTCCTGCTGTCCTCGTTTTCTAAATTTTTTTGCACCATTTTGAAAAGATTACTGCACTATTTGCGTAATGAGCACAAACAAAATTATAGATGGAATGAAAATATATGGATGGGGTGAATATGGAAAAATCTGAACTTTTGAAAAAAAAAATTAAAAATGCGAGGAGGGGGGGGGTCAAACGAAAGAAGTACCAGTATCCTACCACGTTATATTGCTGAAACCAGCGTTTTCTTAGCAGCACATTTTAGTGGTTAAAAAGCATAAAAACATAATTTCGGGTTATTTGGAAAGGACTTCAAATAAAGCAGTTTAACCCTAGGAGCGGCAAAAACTGATTTCCGACAGTTAAATGTTCTTGAGCAGCAAAAGAAATGATTTTTTTCGTGTTGGTAATTTTAACAAGTTACTGAATCAATAAATTAATAAAACATGTTAAACAACCATATTTCATGTAAGTTTATTCAAAATGTTACTAATGATTAGAAATGAATTGAAAATATTGAAACACAAATATTTTCATAAACAGCCACAAACTCTTAGCAGTCAATATTGTTTACCATCTACCAGTGAAATTATCTCTCTTTTCTATTCACTATCAGCATTTATTGATTCCACTGGCGAAGTCTTTCTTTTCTAATCTTCGAGAAAAAAAATATTTGAAAATTATCGAAAACGATTTTGAAAAAAATGAATAAAATAGCAATAGTATTGGGTGAGGCAAAAGTTCGTACGAATTTAAATTTAAAACTTATTTTTAATGATGAAATGTACTTTCCCACGAAGTGTTTACTACCATTTTAAAGAGCAGACAAAAAGCTTTTAAACGGTGTATAACTTCATTTCAACAAATCATCAAAATGGCCACCTTCGGCCGCGCAACTCAGCAATGGATTCAACAGAAATTTCTGGACTTGATCAGTGTAGACACTCATTGGGCTCGAGACGATGGAGAGTAGCCACCGATCCCGGAGATAGATGCAATACCGTCTACCTACCTCCTGGGATCTCAACCCAAAAGACCCACCAATATAATAGCAGTTTAGGGCCGACCGCCACAAATGGGGGCGGTCTTACAATCAGAGAACCTTTTAATTTGCCCTTAGTTAGTGTACACCTAGGACCAGTCCGCAAGGTGTGCACTGAATTGAGTCCTTCGTGCACTTCAAAAGCACCTTAAAGCATATTTCAAGCAAAACAGGTGTTTAAAAGAGGCCCACTTATTGTTTGTCGTTATTGTCGTGACCCTCACCGAATACTCTTTTGTCTTAGTCCCGCAGTCAATATCAGCAGTTTATTTTTCATCATTTTCTCTATACCCTACGTATTTTCCCATGCTATGAGCCGATCAATGTTTATCTTCAACCCTAGCACTTTGAATCTCTTCGCTTCCCATGTGAGGATAGACAGCGGAGGGTACTGGACGATTTCCACGCTTTTGTTTTATCGTTCCACCAGTCAGAAATTTTTTTCCCTCATGGGGAGAATGGGTAATACTAATCCCACCCGCAGTCGGCGCAATTGGAGTCCCAACGAATATTAAGCCGATGAAACAGATATAACACTCTGATCTTAACAAAGAAAAGCCGTGAAGCGAGCGATACAAGTCAAATGTTGAGGATATACAATGGATGGCGTAAAATAAACTGCTGGTATTGACTGCGTGACTGAGACGAAAAAGCATTTAATTTTTGTTTTTTTCTTGAATAAAGCGTGATTTATTTCTTTTTATTAGTTTGTATGTTATTTCCACCTTTTAAAAAAATGGCCTAATTAAAAAGAAAAATCAATTCAATAAATAAGAACTCTACTCGTGGCCAGAAAATGCACCTAGAGGCACCTTTTGCCCTTGTTCAGTAAGGGAGGCGGGTGGAGGGCCTTTTTAATTAGCGGCTTCTATGACTCTTTTCTCCTCTCAATTCAGCCCTTATTCCCATCTAAATTACTATTTTGGCCTCTTTTCAGTGAAATTGTTACTTAAAAATGTTTTTGTAGCACTTTTGGAACACTTGATTTTTTTTTTGGGGGGGGGGGGGAAATATAATCGAGTAGCTACGATTTTTTTAAAGAGGTGGGAAAACCGCAGTACTAGTGACTCAACCCAATACAAGACTAGTAAAGACTGTCTGTTGCTGTGAGGAAGCTATAAACTGGTTTCTTTACTTTTTGTGAGATTCTATTTCAAAAATTGCTCCCATAGCTACACATCACCATCCTAATGTAATCGTGAGTATGACTGCCAATACAATTGTTTTGTTTTGAAAAACAAAAAGTTAATTTAAACTGCTGAGTAAATCATTTTTGCTGTAGCTACCAATATCTAGCAACTAAATAATAGTATGTCAAAAATCACCCCACCCTCACTTACCTTACTTAACCTCTACTACCACTACTCTAATTTCACACTTATTATAACATGCTTAATGACTCCCCTTGTGTTTTATGTGATTCTAACAAAATCTAAAAGCATCGGCAAATTCAAGTGGTTTATTCTAAACCACTCTTTTTGGTGTCTAATGTTCGAAACTTTAATGTCAACTTCAAAACCTGTCGTATTGACCCCTTTGCCGGCCGCTTACCAACTTGGCTTTGGTCGACGTGCTCTCGGTTATTATAGCAATGTGGTCTACATGTTACTGATCTGTGGAGTGGCAGCAAATATGCTAGTTGGAATTATGTCCACATTATTTATACGCTATTTATTAATATTTCCTAGTAATTCATCAAGCTGGCTAAAACCTAAAGTTGTCATTCGAGCCACTTTACTTATACTGTCTATTTTACATTGTTGTACAGGTTACGCTGTTTTCTTATTATTCACAGAAAATCGACAATCCATTGCTGGTTGGGCCAAAAATTATGATCCTATTATTGAAAGCTACATTATAAACGAACCAACCTTTATTGTCCTTCCACCCCACTATATTTTTGTGCCAGTCTTAGCTGCTTTTGTTCTTGCTATTGTTATTATTTTATTAGAGCCATTTGTCTTTGGACTTTTTATTTACCAGCTTTTAAAAAAGAAATCTCAGCTGTTTAAAAATAAGACACAAAGGTCTATAATTATAATTTGTTTAGTCCAAGCTTTTGTTGCTACTGTCTTCATGTTGATACCCATGTTGATGTTTCTTTCATTTCTTTTGTTTGAAATACCTAATACATCTTCGGCAATGACGGTTGCTTTGTGTATTATTAACTCTCATTCAGTTGTTGAATTTATTGTGACCCTTTATTGTGTATTACCCTATCGAAAATTTATTTCACGGTTACTAAAATTTGCTGTCACGAATAAATTTGATAGTTTTGTTTCTGTTTCTCTAATTTCAACTAATTTCAAACATGTCAGAAATGTAGCAAATTTTTGAGATCAAATTTTATATCTTATAATTTCTTTGCTCCTATCAATTATCCTGCTTTGAAACTGTCCTTTATATCCTGTCCTTTCTCGCCAATACAATCGGTTGGATGTATTTGTGCTGTAATAGTCTTAGCCAAAAGGCTTACTAGAAGCTTTTAGTCTTGTTCTTTCATATAGAGAAAGTTTTGTGTGTAGAAAATAAAGTCTAGAAATATTGAAGTAAAATTCAAGAAATTATTGTATCTTTCTTTAAAAAGTATTTTCGGCTCTACTCGGTTATACACACACCAATCCTGAGACCTACTCGTTTATATCCCCCGCCCCACCAAAAAATTCAGTTTTTAAAAGTGTTAAAAAACCATTTTTAAATCTAATTTATGTCCAAAAGAAACGCAGAAAGTATTTTAAAGGATTTAAAGGCTGTATTGGGAGGGGAAAGGGAAACAATAAGGCCACTTTGTAAAAAGGGCTACTCAACCATATTTTATTGGGAAAAAGGGTTGCATAAGGGAGAGGAAGGGACAAGGAAAGGGGACACTAAGTATAAACAAGTAGTGTCAACTTTTTTACCAAAAATTAAAGTATGCATGCATTAGTATAAAAAAGAAGAGATTAATTGTTGTGTTTTAAGCTTAAGAAATTTAATTGATCTCATTTTTTGAACAAGTGCTTGACTGAGCTGTTTGTATAGAGACATTATAAAATAGTCCCTTTGATAAATTAATGTTAGAATATGTAGAACTTTTGTGATTTACTAATTTAATAAGTAATTAGAAAAACGTCAGGTATTTTTAGGCCTAGCAGGTATAAAGCACCTTCTTCATTCACAGTCGAAACTGTTCTGATGCCCTTCTGATCAATCATGATTTAATTGTTAATCATATCTCAAATCAAGTTTTTTTTTGTGAAAAGCGTAAAAGAAATCATCTTTTATTTCATGAAAAAAAAATTAACATCATACACTTGAAAATACAATGGTACTCGGTTATATTGGTGAGAAAGGACAGTGTAGAAAGGACATTTTCAAAGGAGGATAATCGATAGGAGCAAAGAAATTATAAGATATAATGTTTCATCTCAAAAATTTGCTACACTTCTGACATGTTTGAAATTAGTTGAAATTGGAAAAAGAGAAACAAAACTATCAGATTTAATGGTGACTACAAATTTTAGTAACCGCAAAATAAAATTTCGATAGGGTAAAACACAATAAAGGGTCACAATAAATTCAACAACCGAATGAGAGTCAACAATACACAAAGCAACCGTCATTGCTGAAGATGTATTAGGTATTTCAAACAAAAGAAATGAAAAAAACATCACTATGGGTATCAACATGAAGACAGTCACAACAAAAACTTGGACTAAACTAATAATAATTATGGATCTTTGTGTCTTATTTTTAAAAAGGTGAGCTTTATTTTTTAAAAGCTGGTAAATAAAAAATCCAAGGACGACTGGTTCTAGTAAAATAATAACAATAGCAAGAACAAAACCAACTAAGGCAGGCACAAAGCTGTAGTATAGTGGAACGACAACAAGAGTTGGTTCGTTTTTGATATAGCTTTCTACAACAGGATCATAATTTTTGGCCCAAACAGCAATGGAATGTTGATTTTTTGTGGTTAATATAAAAAAAGCGTAAGCTGTACAACAATGAAAAATACACAGCATAAATACTACTAATAGAGTGGCTACTTTAGGGCTTAGCCACTTTAAATAATTACTAGGAAATATTAATATGTATCGTATAAGTAATGTCAACATAATTCCAGCCACCATA
>BBSZ01006354.1:0-10359 GCA_000981365.1 Subanguina moxae | reverse complement strand
ACTAGTGATGTGCGCGGGGCGGGCCCCGCGCGGGTAACCCGCCCCGCAAACCCGCACTTGGATTTTGACCCTCCAAAACCCGCCCCTCAAGCCCGCAAAACCCCAAATGAACATCACTAATTCCTACCTCCTGCGGAGGATTCCTCCGGAGGGAGGATTTTTTCCTCCACCTCCACCTCCGGCCGGAGGACGGAGGTGGAGGCGGAGGAAAAAATTTTTTAGGCCGGAGGCCGGAGGTGGAGGTGGAGGAGAAAATTTTTGAAGCCGGAGGTCGGAGGTGGAGGTGGAGGAGAAAATTTTTGAAGCCGGAGGTCGGAGGTGGAGGCGGAGGAAAAAATTTTTGAAGCCGGAGGTCGGAGGTGGAGGTGGAGGAGAAAATTTTTCAAAATACATCCCTGGTGAAAGTACATATAGCCATTGAGAAATAGGATTCGAATTGTCCAATGCTTTACTAATTTTACAATCTTTTTTTGAACCTGTTAGTATAACTTTTAAAAAGCCCAATGATAGAAGTTTAAGAGTGCACAGAAGCTTCTTAATAAATTCCACACAAATAATCGGCCCAACAAGAAGATAAAGTGTTTGTGGTTGCGTGTCTAGACTTAAACCATTTCTTTATTTTGTTGTATTCAAATCAGGAGTTTATCATTACTTTATTTCCTGTTTATCTCTCTTTGTGTTGAAGGTTGAAGTGATGGCTTCTGGTATAATCAAAATAAGAACCACATTAGCTCCTTTCTCCTTATGTTTTTCTATAAAGTCTACAAAATGCAGCTGGCTCTTATCTCACCCGATATTCCGCTTTTCAATTTAATCAAAAAAATTTTTTATCCGCCTAGTTTCATGTCTGGACAGTTGTTCTCTTTGAATTTCGATGAATCTGGGAACAAAGAGTGAAAAAATGCTTTTTTGCTCAAAAACAATAATATGTTGCACTTTTGAATTGAAAAACATGAAGCTTTTTAACAATAGTAAAAGGTCGAGGTCGAGCATAAGTCAACCAACCAGCTGGTTATCTAGTCCTCGACCAATGAAAAATGACTCCTTTTGGCGATGAAAATTAGTGAAAGATGCTTTCAAATGTGTTTCTGCCCTTATTGAGGCAAAAAAGTCATTAATCATTGAAGAAATCTTTGTGCTGACTGACATTAATCATCATTTTGTAGAACACCACAAAGAAATTGGTCATGCAGATCCTGGACAATGGTGGAATCGAGTTGATTGGTTTGGTAAATACAAAAAAAAATGTGGATGCAGGTGTTTGTTGACAAACAGGCAATAAAATGACTCAATATTTAGGCAGGGGGACAGAAAATTGAAGGGTGGGCTGCTTGCTTCGAAATGACCTTGTTTTTATGTAAAAAAGCCAAAAATAAAAGTTTCACGGAAAAAGAATTAAGGGAAAGAACTTTGTGCTACCAAAAGCTGCATTTTCTTGATTTTAATGGAGGTAAGAATTTCAAATTCTGACCCAATCTAAGTGGCCACCCTACTCAGGCCTTTACGATCACTTCCCAGGTCTACTACTTTAAATTCTAGGATATAATATTTAAAACTTGACTCATTTAGTTCTGCCTAAGACAAAAATTTAAATGTTGCTTCTACGGGAGTGTGACCTTTCTCTCTTTTTAGCATATAAAAATTACTTATAAACACATATTTTTCATCAGGGGAGATTTTTAAATGTTTATACATTAGATACATTACTATGACCCAATAATGTTATTTTCAGAAGACTCACTGATTAAAAAGTAGCTGCTGCCCTCCTGAAATACCGGCCTGTCCGGCAATGGACTAAAAGGCCGCACATTGACTTTGGGGTCACCAGTGTTAGGAGCACACCTTCCAATAGGTGCTCTGAGCATAGGGGTTATTCTAGGCGCACGGAAAAGCTCCTCTTCAGCGGAGGGCAATCGACAGAACAGGGCTGACTCTGGAGCTACCATGTGGATGTTGAAGGAAATGACTGGAGGACAGCGGAAGTGCAGGATGTCTTTCATCCGGATGTATTTGGTGGTCAGCCGGTCACCCTTGTTGAAACTAAAATTTAGTTCATTAAAAAAACCTATAGAAAATTGGATAAAAAGGCTGCTCAATGCTAGGAGATATTTTAAAGGATTCAGCTCTAATAAATTTTTACTTTTAAAGTGTTCGCCTTTGTTTTTATACCCACTTCTTTTTGGTTCATAGTGTATTTGTCGTTTTTTGCCGATAAAAAATCTGCATAAAAAGAAAAACCAACTAATCCATGGTCCAGAAAAAAAGTATCAGTGGCGCTTTTTCTCTTCCCACTCTATGAGCACATGCACTAATCCCTTTGCCAATCAAATATATGAAAAATAGATTTTTTTTGAGGACAGGTGTTTCTGTACTTACACAGAGAAGGATACATTTTCGGCTTCATAAAAGAGACAAGAAGTGCTTGACCAGACATGCAATTTACAGGATGGAGCACTCTTCAAAATACAGACTGAGTTGGATAGTTTTGTTTTAAAAAGCATATTGTTTACAAAAAACCGAATAAATTGAGAAATAATGATAAATAATATTAAATAAAACTAATTTTATTTAATATCCATGGATCTTCTCTTTCCAACTAACTATCAACTGACTCAATTATGTTAGAAAAAGTTGTAAAAAGGGATGAGGTAAAGGGCATATCGGATTTAAATTTGAGCCTTTTATTTTAAATTTAATTGTTTCACACCACAAATTCTGGTATCATTCAAAAGAAGTGATCTATCAATTTTTTTGACGGGTCAAATGCTCTAGACCGATTGCTGGACCATCAGCCAGGGAACTATCAGTGGATTTTCCAAAGTAGTTACTTTCTAGCTACAGTCAAACCTCGACTTAACGCCCCCCCCCCCCGAGACCAGCCCTACGGGGCCGTTAAACCGAGGTTTGACTGCATTTTGATCACTTTAAAACTCATTTAAAATTTTTAAGCTATCAAAAAGAAAAGAGCTACAGATTTTCTCTTCTGAATGGTATATAAACATCTGATATACACTCCAAAAATGATTATCAAAAAAATTGCTGAAGTCAGTGTCAGTTATAAGCTGGCTTTTGTGAACCATGCTATCAGTGCGTTTCCAATTAGTCTCAAATTACTTTCTGGTCAACCCACCTTCTTGTAATCCGCATCGCTAATCTCCAATTTTTGTGTCCCAACCTGCCTAATTAGTATGCAGCTAATGCTTGCTTGCCTAGCTAACATTCGTTTCTTCTGCCCAATAACATAATCAAATTACACCCACCTAATTATTCCCGATCAAAAGGGCTGGCGCCACAAAGACGCCTAGCTTTTTTATGTTTTTATATAAATATTATTGCAAACATCTTATTTTTTGATTTTCATTTAATAGAGTAACATTTTTGTTGCACTAGATAAAATTTTCCTCACAGCTTCAACTTTTACAAGAAAAATCGTACAGTTTTGAATGTTTAGTTGCTTTAACAAGCCATAAAATTGAAGAGAAATAAAAACTTGTTTGTATTATTGTTGAAAGAATAAGAAAAGCTTGTTTTGCTTCCTCCAATAAATGGCATTTGCTAAATTTGTTGTGTTTTGCGCATCCCTGCGATTATTTACACAATTTCTGTATGGAATCTAACAAAAAAGAGAAACTGTTGTAGTGAAAAATAAGATGCACTCATGTTTTTATGCTTTCTGACTTGACCTTTTTCATCAAAAATTAATTTTTTTCATTTTTTACAAAAGAAAAGTATTAATGATTATTACTTTTTGTACTGCTCACAGCTGAATCATATCAGCAGTCGGCTTTTTCTCTTTTCAAGTCACGAAGTAGCCGACTAAGAACGCAAAAAAAAGCTTTTTTTCCTGAGAAAAGATAGTGAAAAAAAGAAAATTTTGGCGAGAAATACTCACAGATGGCTGCCGACCGACCAATCGATCTCCACCTCATTTGCCTTGGCTTGAACCAGCAGAAAAGGGCTAGAAGCAATCCTAAGAAGCAGGATCAGAAACACAAATCTGAGTTTCATGGCAATTAAGACAGGCTTTTGTTGCAAAGAGCACCCATTTCTGTAGGAATTTCTCGAAGATCTGGATGTCGAGTTGGACTGATTAAAATAAGCATGCCTAAAAAGCATAAAAAATTGACTTATTAGAAAAATCTTATTTTTTCTGCAAGTAAATTTAAATACACCCTCTTTCTAGGCACGAAAATGTTCGATGAAAGAATTGAAATTCTTGAAAGTGTCTAAAAGTGCACACAAACATCATTAGAATATCTACAAATGCATCTACAAACCTTTTTTAGAATTCTCTAATTAGTAAAAAAAGATCTGAAGATATGTTTTGCATACAACGACTTAGTTTTAGTTACTAAGCTGTGAACCGATTTTTGCTGGGGGGGGGGGGGGGGGTGTAACCCGTAAGAACCAAAATTTTGCCTTGGACCAGCAAGCTAATTTTTAAAAAAAGTTTTTCATCAGCTTGGGGTACCAAGACAAACTTTTTATCTTAGACGTGTGTAGAGCTGATATGGCTATTCCTATTAGCAAATAGATGTGCTTAATAAATTTTATCCAAAAAGACCCACCTAGTAGTGGCATTATCACCAGCCAAACAAATTTTGCATGGGCTTATAAGTGGATAATCAGTCCCACAAGTATCCAACCCACTAGAAGTTGAGCAAGAGCAAAGTGGGAGAAGAGCATCTACAGTCTTCATGCCTCTTCTGTGGTAGTGGCGGCTAACTACAATAAATCCAGCAGTGATTTTCCCTCCAAATAGTCTCAGCTTTTGATGCTTGCACAATAAGGGGGCGGACCAAAGCACCAGCAAAATCAGATTTCAAAAGGCAATAGCAGTAAAAGGGATAACCAAAGCGATCAAATGTTAATCGGCTAACAAGGAAGTGGAGCCCCTAAAAGGGCACTCCTCAACAATGACGAGATGGGCAATGAAGTGGCTGATTGTTGGCCTTTTGTGTCTTTGCTGATCACTCCAATTAATTGGTAGAGAATGAACAAATCACAAGAGAATGATGTGCTCTCAATATTTATGGCCAAAAAAAGCTGGGAAGAGAAAGCCTAAAAATTGGTATGCGTGATTTTGGTGTGTGACTCAACTCTGCTTTTTAGAGCCAAAAAAGAAACTGGCAAAAAAATGAAAATTTCTAACAGTCCATTTAGGCAAATGGAAGTGTTCGGGTGTGATTGCAATGTGTTTCGCTGGATGATTGAATTGGGGGATGAATTTGTGGAGAAATTTCGGGGTTGACATGGTCAAAAACCAATATAATTATAGGCTAAATGAATGTTGGGGAAGATTTAACACAAAAATGGTACAAATAAGTCATCCAAATGGCATAATAAATGTTCATATGGTTAAGAGCGATTAAATACAGCAAACATACGGGAAATATCAATTAAAATTCCACAACAAAATTATGAATAAACAGCCTTCCGGCTTTCATCAATTGCTTTTAGCGGTTTTCACAATCCCTCCTCTGGGTGTTAAGCAGAAAGGATGGCGTCAGCCTGGCTGTCTAGCTGTTCGCCACATATTTAGCAAAACAAAAGGGACTCTTCTTTTTCAAACAGTTGTTTATTTATTACAAAAAGACAACAAAAAGCAGTGGTTGGGCAACAGACTGCAAGACTACTTTCTGGAGCATGGGTCAAAGGAACAAATAAATAAAAAAGAGGACAAGAATGTCCAGCCAAATCGTAGAATTTTATAATTTATGTTCTCTCTTTATCCCACTTTTGCATCTTGGCTTTTTTCAATTTAACGTAAAGTCATCGCAGTTGACATCGAGTATTGGATCGCGCGTGTACGCCTCACCCATGGTTTGGTTCTCAAAATACTCAGTTTCGTCATACAGCCAAGTTTTGGGTACATCCGTTGCAAAATCAAAAAGTTAAAAATTTGTACAAGTCCCTGTTCCATTGCATCTCTTTACCCTCAATAAACAAAACAGAGTAAGACAAAAAGGAGGAGAGCAGCGAGAAAAAAGATAAAAGCTGTCGCCAGAAATAAAAAAATTCAAAAGGAAACATAAATTAGGAAAAGCTAATTTAGCGGAACCCCCATCTCTAGGTTGAGGGTCTCGCTCCATGAAAAGGCCTCAATTGACACTTGGCTTCATTCCAACCACTAAATAAATGAATGGAAAGAAGACAGAAAAAAGTTTGTTTCAAAAGCAAAATGCGATTAGAAATTTCTGAAGTGACCCTCAAATTGGAGACAATTATAAGATTTACCTAAGGCTTTGGCGGAGATCTTGGGTAAACTTAGGGTTTACAACTCTAATTAATGTATACTATGATTCACCATTTTTGAGGGAATTTTCGACTGCAAAAGACTCTACAAGAGCGTTATCTCCATACTCTATTAAACAAATCATTTTCTTAGTTTTGTTAAGAAACTTTAAAAAAGTGGTAAAACAAATGTTGAAGTCTTCCAACCTATGGCCAATATTTAGCCAGTACTTTACAAGAAATGGGAGTGGCACACTCCAAGAATTAGCCCACTTGGAGACCCAAGAAAAAGCAAAAGAAGTAAACAGAAGGACCTAAATGAGTCTTTTAAAGGCTATATATATTATTGGATGAAGAGCCAAAAGGTTGGTCAAATAAATTGTAGTGGCGGGGTGGGAAAACAGTGGTCAGGGGATTGTCAAGGGTTTTTCCTCTACTACCTAATGAGTAGTGTTGTTATTGTTATTATTGGCCTATCCTCTGCTCCTTGAAGTGCTTAAGAAATTGGACTCAATGAGCCATTTTAGTGGGTAGCCAGCTTGTTGGTTTAGGTTTAGGCAGAGCAGGTTTTTGAGTAAAAAAAATATGCTTAATATTAACAGGTTTGGTTGTCAACTGAGATCTTTAGTTAGTTTGTGGGAAACACTCCACCCCTCATCTCTACCAAATTTGCTTATTTATTTAAAAAAAGTTTATAAAACAATATAACAAAGAGCATTTAAAACTCTCAACAATAAAAACTTTTTACCAAAAAAGACTGACTAAACACAAGTTAATCTAGACACATCAAAACAACAAAACCCAAACTACTCATCACCGCCTATCTGGACAATGGGTCCTAAATTCAACTCAACCCTACCTAAACAGACTTTTTTGTACAAAAAAGAAGATCCAGCTGCAAAGTAGCAAAGGAAAAACTTCAAAGCAACAACTCTCCAGTGACCAGACGAAGCCGAAAACAACTAAACCTAAAAAGAAACCACGGAGTTTTCCTTCGCTCAAACGACATCTACTTGCTCCAACAAGTAGCCAAATTGAAAGTTGCAGCAAAACGCAGATGTTTTGTAAAAAAGAAGAAAGAGTGTTGCTCTTCCAACAGCCAAATACTCTCACACATATGACAAAAAAACAGCGATACAAGCAGAGGCTAACCGTCTTTTGTATACAAAAATATAACACCAACAACAATAATAACTGCGGGAATCCCCTGTTTGGTGGCAGCAGAAGGAGAACATGGGCAACAAGATTGATGGGGGGTATGGGCAGGAATTGTGTACAATAGCAATACGGGGAGGAGACAAGGGTTTGCCTCTTCCCATATTACTAATCACTAGGTAGACAGGCAAAGAGGGATAAGCTCCTCCTATTTTGTCTTTTGGTTAAAGACAAAAACAATGCCTGAGGAAGTCAGATAGTGCAAAGCTCATGATGCTATATTAGAAGAAGAGTGTTAAGAAAGTTAGAAACTAAGTGGATAACAAATAAATGAGATTATCTCTTGACGGTAGAGCTAAGAAAAACACTGCGATTCAGCGACTCTTCCCACTTCATACGCCATTATTTCGAAAAACCTTTGCTAACTGATCTGCTTTAATGCAACAGGTAATCACAACACGGACGACAGCTTACATTGCACGCAAAATAGTCAGCTGAATCTGCCAAAATTATCAAAGCCATAACTTTGAAAAAATTGGTTGAAGAACAGGCTTGTACAGCCCCAAATTACTAAAGCTATACAGCGCCTATAAATTGCCTTTGAATACGACTATGTCTATAGCATCATTCACTGAAAGTAAAAAACTAATAACTCAAGTGTTAAACCATTTGCCTTTGGCGGTTAAAGAGGCGCGAAAATATATAAGGGTGTCTTGGAATGTAGTCAAGGATGCATACTGTTAGAGGCAAAAAGAGGAAAATGGCATGCAGATGCAGCAGCTAGACAATAACTGTCCACCTCCTTTCAAGGAATGTGAGCTGACAGAGGTGTAAGATTCGTGGGCCATTGCCTCGGGCGCTATTCCCAGCGGGTCAACCTTTTTCTTCTAGATGGATAAAAATGGCTGGTAAAAAGGCAAACACCTTTTTCTTATATAGAAACAGAAATAATGTATGATTTGAAATCTGTGATGTTTTCGGTTTTGATGAGAGTTTTATATCCACAACTTTTGACCAGTATCCTTTTTCAACAGCTTTTTATCATTTTTTGTGATGAAAATCTTTATCTCAAAGTTTTGCATTTACAGGTCAGTTTTGCCTCCGCTATGTTTTAATATATAAATTTGATGACAATTGTTGAGAATTCTGAAGCTAAAAAAACTACTGAATTAAAGCTAAAAAAGGGTAGTGAACTCGTACTCTAATTAAAATATAAAAAACATACCCCAATTATTAAACACAAGACTGCTAATAAATTAGTAGTTAAGGTAAATAAACAGCCCTAAAAATTCAAAATATCTTGTCCTTTGTTGTTTTTAAAGAAAAACATAGACTCATCACTCTCTCCATTTCCGTCAAATTTGGCATTTCCACCTGCAACAAAAAGTGTTAACAAGGGGCACACAAAAAAGCATATACAAGTCAAAGAAAGCCGAAATTAGTGGTTTGTTCTCCAGAAATTCAAATTTGATTGTCACTTGCAGTCAATTTAAACGGTTGTTTGGTATCCTTAAAATCGTCATTTGCAAGTTTTGGCACAATCTTAAGGAATTTCCGTCAGTGGGTAAATCAAAACAAATTGGAGGAGACAAAGAAGACTAGCAAATTGCCGATAATCTTTGCACGATTAAGCCGCTAAATTCATTATTGGTCCAATTACTAGCAGAGACTAAAATAGCGCTGTCTTTTGGCTTTTGCTTTTAAGGCGCAAATCTATAGCCTTAACTCTTCTAAGCAAAAAATTCCGTAAATGAGGGTGATTTTTACTCTATTTTATTATCCCTCTATTTTTGATCATAAAAACTCCGTAATCTACTAAAAGAATAAAACTTCTAATCTTATGCTTACTGCACACTAGAGAAGAGCAAAAGAAACTATGATAATACTGGCAATAATTGTGCTGAAATAAGAGATGTTCCAAAGAAAGGAGCTTGAGCCTGATTCTGAAGCACTTCCCAGCCACTAATTAGTTGGTTGACCAAAACTGGTCAAAATATGGCAAAGGCACAATTGCTGGTGCCTGAGGAGATATTATTAATAATATCTATTGGTAAAAGACGTATAAATCTTTTCTTTCTATTTTGGCACCAATCTCCTTGACGACTATAAATGCTGGACTCATTAAATTTTATCCCGGCCAGTTTGTAGTGTTTAATAGGAAAAACTTTTTTGTATTGAAAATTTGCAAATTATTTTGCTTCTTAGGTTTTTGCTGTTTTAGAGTTGAGACTGAATACTAAACGTGGCTGGGCATGGAGCAAGAGTATGGTAAATGAACCATACTCTTGCTCTATACGATAGCGGCGACATAATCCACAAATTCTATTTTACAATTCATTCGGTTCTCTCTTCAATTGTGATTGCCTACTACACTCAAGCATATTAACAAGCAAACGCCTTCTCACAGATTCTTTTTTTTTAACTAAAATATTTTCTGCTGTTTTTATCAGCTGGCAATTTTGGTCTGGTTGTTGGTGGTGTTGATCTTCATTTGAGCCCACATGTGATTCTGCAACTTAATTAAAGAAAAGATTATTTGATTCAGAATGTAGGCTGGCTTTTATTTTTTGAACTGAGCTCAGCTGTGATTACCTTCTAAGTAGGGACGGTTTTTTACCTAGTTGCGGCTATGCGGCTGCGGCTATTTTGGAAAAACCAAATGCGGCTGCGGCTGCGGCTATTTTTAACATAGTGGTGCGGCTAGCCGCGCGGCTATGCGGCTAATTCTCTAAACAACTTAAAGCAACATATCTCTTAATTGCACGTTCATAATGCGCCGTTTACTCGTCAAACTATTCTATAACCATTTTATTCTAACACAACAAGCTCAAATAACGTCAATACGAAAAGTCAATGACGGGCAGAGCTTCGTGAAGAAACATCAACATTTCAGAAAAACATAGTTATTAATAGAGAGCGGATTTATATGAATTTCCATATTTTTTCTAAGACTTTTTTTGGCTTAAATAC
>BBSZ01006348.1:0-15801 GCA_000981365.1 Subanguina moxae | reverse complement strand
CAGTGATGTTCTCCCAATAAAGAATGTTGCCACAGTAGTAGAAAAACTAGTAGTAAGATAAAAATGTTTATCTGTATGTTTACTGTGAAAACACAAGTGCATATGGGACTAGGCGCCGTAAGACGCCAATACAGTGAATAAGAAATTATTTCGCTTTTGTATATACCGAAAACAGTTGTTATTAAAGACACTTTGTGTTTTAACAATTGATTCCAAAACAATTTGTGTCAAAATGAATTTCTGATAGAATGTCTTTTTGTTAGAATGAATTTTTGATAGAATGTCTTTTTTTTAGAATAATTTTTGTCATAGTGTGGGTGTGCCCAATACCACACCCCTAATTCAAAATCGTGTTTGTGGCATTGTGTTTTTGGCCTACTTTTTGCAAACAAGTCTCAGGCAAGTTACCACCCAATTTATAGCTAAAACAATAAGCTACAATTTGAGTGGTAACTTGCTTGGGAGTTGTCTCCAAAAAGTAGGCCAAAAACACGATTTTGAATTAGGGGGTGTAGTTCTATTAGAGAGAATACGGTAGGCTATGCCCAAAAGAGAGTATGTGTGGGCATTTCATCAACCTCGGCTTTTCACCAACTAAAACAACTCTTTTAGAAGTCGATTGCCGAGACTACCGCATCAGAAGACACTCACGCTGGCTCAGTGTCCACCTCTGGTCACTCCACTCAACCAAAGAGGCCTCCCTCACAACAAGCTCAACCTGCCAAGATATCACTCTCTCCAGCTACTGTCGCCAAGTATGCCAAAGCGGCAGAAGCGGCCATCAAGAGCACTCTGAGAGCAGGTTGTAGAATAAATTTTGCTCACAAAAGGCTATCTAACTTTCATGGTCTAGATCTAGTGGAAGAGGGCAGTGAGTCACTGCTGATCCAGTTGCGCAAAGACGAGGGCTGCCAATGGGGAATGGGCATTGGCAAACGGCAAAGGGGCATTCTGATCACCTCCTTGCAGCCCGGCTCCACTGCTGCTGAGCACTTGGCTGTCGGCGACCGCATTATGGGGGTCAATGGAGAAGAGGTTACTGATCAGGTCAGCCTTTTTTTCCTCAAAAATATCGCATATATAAGCTCTTATGCCAATTAGTTTAGCTATCCGCAGTCACACTGGTTAGAGACAGTGGAAACGTGGTGGCCCTGCAGATTGCTCGTCAAAAACATCTACTCGACAAATAAATCTATGGAATAAGAAAGAAATTACAGTCGACGGTCGATACAGGGACATCTTGGTGACCATGGGAACAGCTATCCTAAAATCAGCCATCCTCGTATCGAAAATTTTTATTCTAAGACCTCCAAGTAGACAAAATGTCCTCAAGAATCCGAATCTGAAAGCAGAACTGCAAGAAGTGGCTTGGTTGCTGAGATATGGCTGCAAGTAAGGTGGATGGTGTTTTAAAATATCAGTAGTCCAACTTTTGGTCATATCTCGGCAAGCAAGTCACTTTTTCAAATTCTGCTTACAGATTCGGATTCCTGAGGAAATTTTGATTATTTGGAAGCTTCAGAATAAACTATTTCCTTCAAAAATGAGTACTTTTATTCCAAATTAAAAAAAAACCATGGTCAACTGTATGCATAAACCGCTATCCTTTTGATTTGAAAATGGTGTTCTTGGCATTGTGTTTTTGACCCACTTTTTGCAGACAACTCTCAGGCAACTTACCACCCAAATTGTAGCTCAGATAATTAGCTAAAATTTGGGTGGTAAATTGCCTGAGAGTTGTCTGCAAAAATTGGGTCAAAAACACAATGCCAAGAACACGATTTTGAATCAGAGGGGTACGGCTTTGTCAGAGAAAATACGGTATTTTGGGTGGAATTGGTATTATAATACAGCAGTACGCAATTTTTCTAGCATACACAACCAAACGTGAAATTTTGTGGGAAATCTGATGGCTGTCCTCCAATCGAGAGCCATTTGTTGGCCTTCGACCCCGCCAGACATCGTCCTTGAATGAAGAGTATCCCTGTATCGAGCTTCCTTAAATCGGGCGTCCGCCGTACAACATATTTTTTGTAGATAGATTTGTGTCTCATTAGTCTAAACATTGCTTCTTCTTATTCTCCTCTTCTCTAATTATATAGGCCAAAAAATATTTTCCCATGCTTAGACCCTTTTTTTGAACAGCAAACTCTGAGAATCGGGTATTTCTTCTTTTTTTTTCCGTGATTTTTTACTCAAACGGCCATACTTGTCTAGGGCAATAGAACTCGCCCAAACTTGAGTGCGTCTGAGGTGGTTCTCTTTTGTCTACCAAGGTACACTTTTGAAAAATTCAAATTTTTTTCAAGCACCACAAAGGAGTATGTCCCCTCTATGATAAATTTTTGAAGCCATAGAAGGCGCCAAAGCAAATAAGTCTTTATAGCAGACAATTCTTCACACGCCAGAGAGTATGTGAGTAGACAAATAGAGAAGTGCTCAAATTTGGGCGATTTGCGTGGTGTTCGGCAAGTAGGGTCCTACTACTCCAATTGAACTCAGTTTTCTACTATCAGTCAATAAGCCGAGTGAATTAATCGAGAGATTATTAATCCCTTCTTCTTTTTTTCTAATAGATTTATGTGAGTAAGGCCAAAAATTTCTCTCTCTATACTTTAAAAGCCCTGCTCCACTCCCGCCTAAGACGGCTGGCGAGTCAAGTCACAAACAAAGCTTTGCGAGTCACCTCTTTTTGAGTCGCGAGTCGTAAAAGAAAGGCAAGTCGTGAGTCATTGACTCCAGAGTCTGAGCAGGGCTTAAGAATGTAACATAGTCTGTGTATGTGTTCAATTCCATGTTTAGTTGTATTTTGTATTCCCTACCCAACCAGGTGCTAATTGTGAGTCAGAGCATTAGCTCGAAACTTGTTGTTTGCTGCAAGACAAAGTTGGCATAATAAAAGATTATTTAAATGTTGCCTGGCAAACTATTTTGGGTGAAAGTGCGTCAATAAATAAGCAATACGATAGGCGGCCAGGGTAGGCCCGCTTGTATACGTTTTGCCCGTCAAAGAACATAATGCCAAGGATACCGTTTTTAATCAAGTGGTAGGTTACTCTTAGACACAAATAGGTATCATGTATCAAGGGTTACTCTACCATAATTTAGGAGCAGATATGATGCAATAGAGAAAAGTTTCTCTAACCCTTGCGGTCTTTTCTCAAACCCAGCAATTTGAATGTGTTTAATTTTTATATATCCTCTTTTATTTCGCCTCTGTTTGCTAACCAAGCTTTTTCGTGGCAGTATTTTTGGTTCTCTGCGGCCGGAGGGTCTCTGGTCAGTGATAACTTCAGCGTAATACTGTGCGATCTCAATGAAATTAGTCAAATCCAACTATGTAACGACAGTTTATAGCCCAGCATCCTTGGGCCGAAGGGCCCTTGAGCCCCTAAACCCCCCTAAAATCCCCTCTATGACTAAAAGGGTTGGAAGATAGCTTTCTTATCGTTTTGGCTTGTTTTTTTTTGGGGGGGGGGTTTCTGGGAGGTTTTTTGGGAGAGTTTTAAATAGAGGGTAGCTCAAGAAATTCCCATCATTTCACACGTTATTGATCTAAGTCAAAATATCAAACTACTTGTTTCTTATCACGTTTCTTTCATGTAGCCTTTTTCTTATATATTATCAAAAACACGATCTACCTTTTAGAATTCAGGAGCCTAGGTGCCCAGGGGCCTAAGGTGTCTGGCCAGTGATATTTCAGCGGTTTTAACACTGGTGATTGGTACGGTCACCATCCATTATTCCTTATATCCGGTTGGACTAGGCCCCTTGGTCCACCGGCTCCCTGGAACCCCCCTTGGCCACACGGCCCCACCCCTCTGGCACTGGCACCAGAAGGAAACAAAAATAACGCTATTAAGAACTATGATTGCAAGGGGTGGAAAAAGACAGAGTATATATGAAAACTGAACAAGTTTAAAATGCTGGGTTTGAGAAGAGACCGAAAGGGTTAGAGAAATTTTTTTCTTTGCATCACATAATTATCATTATGTGCTTATTACCAGGGCTGCGAACTCAAAATTTTGAAAAAAAGTACAGTGCGCAAAAAAAAAAGATTTTGGGTCTTAAAAAAGCACATTTTCCGAAACAAGCTAGAATCGTTTTCAAACGCTTTATTGTCATACTATAACATATCAAACAACAACTCAAATAAATTCATCTTCTCCATTTATCCATTGCCTGAACTTTCTTTCTCAGTTCTTCATCCTCCATAAGCAGCTTGTAGACGCCAGCACATTCAATATAGAAGTTGATCCGTACCTGGAGAAGAGCTTTCACCGTTTCCACTTGCAGCGAATTTGCAACGAAGAGACATTTTGGTTGAGATTAGCACTAAAAATATCACAATTTAAGCAATCTGAGGAAGAAAAAACAAAGATAAATGAACAAAAAGTTAACAAGGAAATGAAAATACGAATGAGAACTACGCCTCATGCGAAAATTTTCTTTACAGGGACCGAAAAAAAGTACAAATCTTTTTAAAAAGTACATTGAAAAAGATAAAGATTGTGGACCTTAAAAAAAGTACAAATCTTTTTAAAAAGTACATTTAGAAGCCCTGGCTTATTACCCATTATATTTTTATATGGACAGTTTGTATTAGATATTTCCCCACCTACAAGGGAGAATGGGAGGTACTTCGCGGAAACGATACCGGTGCGACCAGCGGCCGGGTAAAGCAGGTCCTAACACACAACCAGGTTCGAAAATTAGGCTATTCTTCATAGACCCCAATTGAGATTCTATAAGAGATTAGACCGGCAAAAATCAAATATCACACGTCGTCAACCATCACCCACGACCTCTTCTCCGACACGGGCCCCACGGCCCTTTTTTCATGTGCTGGTTTGGTTTTAAACATTAGGAGCAACTAAAGCAACTTGTGTGCTTTTAAGATACAAGACGTATCTTAAATCGACTTTTGGACTGTATTAAGAGTTTGGATACGCTTTTTTCTTCATTTATTTGGATGCATCTGCTGGTTTTGAAAACAGTCATAAATCGCATCTATTACCTCTTGGTGCTAACTAGGTCACTTTGCAGTCTAATGAGTTTTATTAGCCCATTAGAAAATAGTAGATCAAATTACTGGTAGGCTTTTCTTAGTTTTTTTTTCTTTCAAACAAATAAACAACTGAGATGCTGTCACTTCAAACAAACTGGCTTATTCCACTTCCCAATTTCTTCTTGTTTGTGCTATTCCTCCTGTTTGAAAATAACAAGCCAAGTCTCTCGGCATTTTGTGGTGTCTCTAGCATACCATTTCGCTTGGAAGTACTTCCTTCGGGCAACCTTGTTCTTGGCTGTGCCATTCCAGAATGTTTTGGAGCAGAGAGAGGCAATATCATTCACGACAGCCAATTCAATGTGAGTAAATGCAATTGTAGACCATAATCTATTAAATTAATGTCTGTTTGTAGTCAATTGCCGAAGGAGAAGATGGATTTTTGCGTGAAGGTGACCAATCCAGACGAAGGAGTAGGTTTGAGGATGCACCTAGTCAGATAGCCCAATGCTCCAACAACTTTGATGCTACTTCCTGTGCCGCTAGCGACACTTGGGTGGGAGGTTTTGAGCAACGAGAAGGCGGGTAGGTATTGGAGAAAAAGCCAAAAATGCCACACCTCGGTTTTAGCCTCTCCTTCCAATGCTGCAGCTATGATGGGATGCGTTTTGCCGCAGAGGTTGGACGCCCAGTAGTAAGGCCTGGCGAGGTTTACAGTGGTGGTGAAGTGATTCGTGACGGCAGACAGACCGGCTTTGATTTGATTTCGAACATCAAACCAATACACGAAACCTCTGCTGGATATGCAAAGTTGGTTTAAGCCATTAGAAGTGGATGAAATGAGGGAAAAGGACTAATCCGGGTTATTTAGACTCCTTCCAAAACACCTTAAAATCATTTTTTATGCATGTTCCAGATGCTAAGACATGCAAAGAACATGATTTTAGGCTGTTTTGGGAGGAGCTTGAATTATTTTATTTAAGAGTAGCTTATGAACTGACTGTTCACAGAATGAATTGCCTTCCTGATCCACCGGAGACAGAAAATGATGGTAAGAAAGTTAAAAATAATAAAACACTGATTAGTCTAACTCAAAAATGCTACAGTCAAACCTGGATAAGCCGACACGCCTAAATTCAAAAAAGAAAATTTGTTCTTTTAGTGGAGATTGAAGCAAAAGAAATTACAAATATCCAAAACAAAGTGGTCAGCGACACATCTCAACACATAGAAGGTGGCCCCACATCAAACGATCAAGTTGTCCAGGTTGTTGGAAGTCGTCTTGAATGCTTAATCAAATTTGAGTACCCTATATCCAACATAGATCGGAGAGGCGTCTGTTCCAGTCCAAACAAATGGCTACTACTACCCTGTGGCAGGAGGTGTCCCTGCATGCTTTAGCGCTTCGACCACAGTGAAAACCAAAGAGGGACAAGTAAAAAAGATGGACGAGTTGGAAGTGGGCGACTACATAGAGTCTGCTGAAGCGAATACAGTCAGTAGTTTTGCAATGGACACATAGATCAAATAAATCCCAATGTGGTTTCCATTTTAGACCAGTTTCGCAAAGGTGGTTTCCTTTGTGCACCGTCTGCCCAGCACTCTGGTCCAGTTCATTCGGCTTGAGACTGCCAATGGAGCCTATTTGGAATTGAGTCCGCAACACTTCATCCACACTACCAACTGCCATGTTGGTGGATTTAGTGGCTTGAAAGTGGTCTATGCCGAACATCTTCATCCCGGAGATTGCCTTTATTGGAAGTTGGCAAGCGGAGGTATTTGCTAGAGTGCTTATTAGCCTACTCTCAAACAAACTTTAAGGCTACGAATTGACTCCGATTCAGCGTATTCATGTGGTGGAAAGGCGGGGTGCCTATTCTCCTATGACCGAAACAGGGAATATAGTGGTCAACAACATCATGGCTTCTTGCCACAATGTGATTCGCTCAGCATCCCTAAGTCACTCCTTTTTCCACTATTTAAATGTTATAAAAGAGGAACTTAAATATATTTCCCAATGGGATGGACACTTGAAAAGGCCGTCAAAGATGGTGAATGAAACCAGCGGTGAGGTGCACTTGCCTGAAGGCACCGGTTACATACTCAGAATTTTGGATTGGATCTTGCCTGATTCCATCTTTCAGCTGCATTATTATGAAAAACAAGAATTTTGAGAATCATTTATTAATTTATTTATACGTTGATGATATGTGCAATGTTTGTTTATATAGAAAATCAGAAAGCAACTTATAAAAGTTATTTACCTCTTGAAAAACTTCTTTATAATACTATAATCAGTACAGGAAAGAGGGTTTTGGAGCCCAGAGGTAAAAAAATCACACGCTAGAAGACGACAGCAAAGACAGAGAAGAGAGCCAGAATTTTTAACCCATGGTATGCATCTCTCATTCAGACTAGTGCTAAGCGTGAATGCAGTTTCCCATGCGATTGAAAATGTGACGGGAACAATGAAAGCAGTCTAGAAGCAATTATTGCTGGCAAAGTTTGCGCAGGAAATGCGCGAATATAACCAAGCTCAAGACAAGATGGCGGTGCGCGAAGAAATGGTGACTGAGGCTATGGATTCTGCTCTGGAACCAATTGAAGACGATGAGGAAGACAAGCTGATCGATCAAATTCTGGACGAGATTGGGCTGGAAATTAGTGAGAAGGTAACACCTTTCTTCTCTCTTTTACTCATGTTGTGTCTTCAACGGATTTGTTTAGCTGTCGAAAGTGCCGAATATCAAAAGTGATAATTTGGGACCCGTCCAGTCTGATGTGCGAAATGAAGTTGTTTTGGATCTGGAGAAGCGCTTTGCCAAGCTCAACAATTAATTTACTGATCTAACTGTATCTTTTCACTATTCCTATTGCAATTCTAGAGTTCTTGATCGCGTAAAATGCTCGTTTGTAGTATTAGATTGTTTCGATTCCCTTGCCTGGTATCCCTGTTTTTTGTCTGGCATCATTTTTGTGTGCAAAAATAGATGCTTTTTCATTTGTTTTTCTCTTTGTTGCACATAAAAGGCCAACGCGATTCTACTTCGACTTGTCAAAGTACTGAGCAATGTGAAAAAAAAATTCCATGAACCCGCAAATATATTGAATATTACTCTTAACCACAAAATAATTGAATTGCACTCTATGCAACCTCTGAGCAGAATACTTCGAAGTGAGCCAGCAATGGGAGATGGTCCGATCCTGACTGACTGTTTGGAAGTCTCCCACATGCTTTATCCAATTCTTGAACACAAGGCAAAGTCAATCTCTTCAAAAGTCGAATAAATGATTCCGATATTGAGGAATTTGTCTGAAAAACAATCATTCGTATTTTTATACAAGGTCAAAGTCCACACATATCTACCTCCGATTTAGTCTCAGCCACTGAATAGAAAATGAAGTCAGGACAAATACTGTCCCTGTGATACGATGATGTTTCGCACTAAAAACATAAGTTTGTTAAAAGAAAGGGAAATGCATATCTTTATAACCTTTCCATCAGCCAAACGATGTTCATAAACAGAAGCCAACGTGAAACCGTGCTCCAATTCCGCTAGCCCTGTTATAATTGATTCTTGGCAATCTTCGTATTCTTCTGAATCACGTGAAATTTGGTTATTGCATCTGGAAACAGAGGTACAAGGTTGCAGATCTTCTGAGAAACTTAAAGCAGCCATCTCCAAAGCAAGGTCCGTTTTGCTGAACAAACTTCGTTGAATACGGGCATCAATCACAAACTAAAAAAGATGATGCAGAGTTGAATAATTAAAAGCGGACTAGACAAGCCTACCTTGTAAATGGGAGACATTGGCTCAATGTTGAAATCACCAGTAAGAATGTGCCCAACGAATGTTTTTCGGTTACTAGCTCCCAATTTTCGAATTAACTGCTCTGTCTACAAAGAGGTTAATTTAGTAGATCCATATTGTAATTATCAACAGCGAAAAGATTTCAGGACCTTTACATGTTAAATTGCCAAAAATAATATTTTGGTGTCAAATACAATTGACGCTCGATTTAACGGACGCACAAAAAGTTCTGAGTCCAATCTTTTTTTTCCTCAAATTTTGACATCTTTTGCCAATTTTGATGCTAATGTCTCTAAGACAAAAAATTGTAAGGATTCTGAATCTGCCAGCCGTTTTTTCGCCTTTAGAAAATCCAGCTCTTGATTTAGCGGACGCCTTTTTAGAAAAATAAGTTCGTTGAGTCGAGAGTTGGATTTTTTAAAGGCAATAATTTTGGCTTTTCGAAAAACGACCGGCGAATTCAGAATCCTTACGTTTTTTGCCTTAGAGACATCAATATCAAAATTAGCAAATTAAGGAAGAAAAATGGCCGGACCCAGCTGTGGATCGAACTTTTTAGGGGGGTCATTAAATAGAGGGTTGACTGTTGATTAATCGGGTATCTAAAAGAAGAATTTTAAGTGCGGGGAGGAGACACTTATAGACACTTGAAACACCATGTAGATTGCTAGCTATTTCATGAAAATGATCCCGAATTGTCTGCCCTCCTTACAAGTGCATACCTCCTGCATTCTGCTGAGCAAATAATTCAACTGATTGAGTTTGATATCCCCTCGTTTCATATTGAACAGCAAGTGTGTATTGGTGACACAGACCTGTGACTTTGTTCCCAGAAACTTGAAAACCGCGATTTGACCTATAAAATTATAAAAGTTTTGGTCGGACTGCAAAGACCCACCAACATTGTCGCGGTCCATCCCAGGTCTGTTCAGATTGTAAGAAACGTCCTCTTTGCGGACCAGGTGCAGCATGTTGGCATCGTAGAAAATGGCACATCCGTCGGGATAGCAGTTGGTCCTTCTTTTGTAGATGCCGAGAAAATTTCCTAAACTTGCAATACCATAAATGCTCTATCGTAAAGAGAACTTCTTGTTCAACAAAAGACTGAAGATGGTGCTTCAAAAAATTTAGTTAAAAGCTAACTTCTGTGAAAATATGGCTGGAAGAACTCTTCAAAGTGAACATCTTCCACTTCTTGCAGACAAAAGATATCAGCTTGCAATCGATTCAGCTCTATTTCCAGCAACTTGCGTCTCTCAGGCCATGACAAGTAGACAAGATTTGCGCCTTGCAAGTGTCTGTACAAATAGTTTCTGGTTCGTTCGATCGTGCTCTAAAAAAATTAAGTAATCCACAGTGAAAGTCGACTCTACTGCATTATACCTCCGCCAAATGCGGAATATGTTATTTATGGGGAGTATAAAGGACTAGGGGGCGTATAATACAGTAATACCGTGAAAATCCTATAAGAATGTAAGCGCTGGATGAAAACGACATGCATGCCTCACTCCTACCACATGTGTTTGACTGACCTGACACAACACATTGTAACTGACCACGCCCAGTTCACGTCTCACAAAATGAGCAGCAGTTGAGACTTCTATACCCTGAAAACAAGCATTAGAAATTATTCAGCAAGTGAAAGCATGGCTCAATTGGGTTACATCAAATGGTTGCGGGTGAATTGCGGCTCGCCAAAACCGGGTGGGAAAAAATCGGGCCGGAGCAATTTTTCAAATTCGTATTTTTGAGAAAGCTTCGCCTCATTTTTGTAGCTTTGAAATTTTTTTCGCTTGGTTTGCCAAGGGCACAAGTAGGTTTGTGGTAGATTTTTCAAAAGTAATGGTCTACCACATGTCTCCTGCACTTTTTAGGGTGCTAAAAGGCAGAAAAACATGTTTTGAGAGGACTTAATGTAAGCTAGTCGAGCTAAAAATTTACCTTCACATCTTCAAAGTGTCGCAATCCACATAGCTCATAGTTGTCGGGCTGGATAGCAGGAGAAGGACATGAATAACGCACTCTGGAGATGAAGGTGGTAAGCACGCCATTGGACTTTTTAGCGAGCTAAAACGAGCTTACTCAATCAAAGTAAGCAAAATTAACTTGAAAACCTTGTTTTTATTTTGCACAGGCTGGCTATATGGTCTAGGGAGTGACATAGTATTTCGTTTTTTTCGCATCACACAGCACCTACCTTAAAACAAACAGCGAACAATTCTAGTTCCTAGATTATGCGTGCAGATAAGACACATTCTACTAGGGACCAAAATAACAAGTTATATTTAGAGAAAGAAAACAGCTAGTAAGCGAAAACAAAAAACAAAATTTTATGTTTTTTCCTACTACAGTCAACCCTCGATTTAGCGACCTCCCTGGGGACTGACTCAAGGGGGTCGGTAAATCGAGGGATGGTTAAATCGAGGGTCTTTGTAAAGATCAGTCAATTTTTTACTGAAAACAACATTTTTTTACAAACAAGTTGTTTTTGACATAATACTTATAATAGCACAAATTAAGGGGTATTTGAAAGTTTGAAGGGCTAAGCTACAGAACACGCCACCCACTCGGTTAAAGAATAAGCCACCCACATATTTTCAACATTTCTTTTAGCGAAAATTCTATTTTAGAATTTAAAAAACTAAATAAAAAAAAAATGTCATATTTTTGTCCTGGAGATGTTTCAACTTCGCTCTTTAATATCATTACTATTTATACACCATAAAAAGGCAGAAAGATGTTGCTTCTCTCGGCTGAGTGGTTAAGTTTTGAAGGGCTCTCTTTTGCAAGGTTTCGATTCCTAGTTGGGTTGTGTACGTAAGCTTTTTTTAATAAAAATTTCTATTGTTAAATCGAGTAAGCGGCGTATTCTGTAAGTGCTTCGTTTGAAAAAATTTGGGATTGCATTTCCTTTTTTTTCGCTCCTTGTGCAAGAAATCATCCAACGAGTTGCTATGCTGACAAGCACCCTTTCCATATTTTCATACTTCCCTGCTTTGATATCAGCTCCTTTAGTTTCATTATTTTCATCGATGGCTTTCAAAATTGATTGCTTGCCATTGATGTTACCAACGATTGTGCTTCTGGGATTATTGAATTGCTTTTCTAGCTGATTACTGCTGCTATTTTTTGTTGAAGAAAAGTTGAAAAAATAAAATAATAGTTTGAGCCAGATAATAATCGCAAAATCAGCTAGAGGTCTTGATATACAATTGAGGGTATTTTATATGGTTGTAACCGTTTCTTACTCACAATTACTTGTAGGGTCTTGAGGGATGAGGGACACAGGAGTGATTAAAATTGACAAAAACCTTGATCGGCTGGGCTTTTGCAAACCTCCTCGATAAAAACGATTTCCTCTTCCTCATTTGACAGATCGATTATATTGGTGGATGGTTTCACCGGCTCACTACTACTATTGATTTCTCCAAAGATTTTAAGAGTGGAACAGTCCTGCTCACTAGCTGCAGGAATTGTGGATTGCGCAACGAATGAATTAAAATATCTGAAATTAAGGATGACAAGGACACTTTGACGCCCATTAAGTAGACCTCTTTGATAACTTTTTCTTTTTGAACGTCTTCTTCTTCTGTCTTTTCAAGAACCCTTTTTTCTGGCACTTTGATCCACAGTTTGAAGTCTTTGTAGGGCTGTGATGATGTATATTTGAGAAGAAACTCTGGTTGAGGTCATCCTCAAGGAAACTATGCCGCTGCCTATTTTGAAAGGGTATAGTTGCGCTATAACAAAAGATATGTTTTCCATTTTTTTACATCATACACACCTGTCGGTACTTATTCGGATGGTGGCCAACCTCAATTTTTGTTTTTTTATAAGGTGACTTATTTGAAAATTTTGAAGGTCGGCAACCATTGGAATAAATAACCACCTGTCTTTGGTAAACGAAGGGAGGTCGCAGCTCGATGGGAAACTGTTTTTAACGCTTTCAGTGTCCTTAAGGTTTGCAGAACAGCTGGTCACTTCAACGGAGTCTACATCGCTGTCTTTGACTACATCAGAACGACTGCAGTAAGCGGATGGTTTAGCCTCCTCCTCAGTCAACTCAATGAGTGGAGCAACTAAAAATTATCTTAATATCATTTCACCTTCTGATTCAGATTAAAAGTAAACCTTTAAGAATGTCCAAGAATATGTTCACATCACCTTGGTCCGCCGATTTTTTGTTGGAACTCAGAGAGGAATTGATTTTAGCGAAAGAATTGGCGATTTGAGTCCTGAAATTTATATAGATTCTAAAATATTGTTCAGAATACAGTCGACGCCTTAGAGACATCAATATCAAAATGGGCAAAAGATTTCAAAGATTGAGGTAAAGAAATTGTTGAATCCAGCTGTGGATCGAACCTTTTAGGGAGGGGGGTTGTCCAATCGAGCGTCGACTGTACAATAATAAGGCAAACAAAAACCTACTTCTTTTCCTGTAAGACTGCTAGCTGTGAGTGTTTCTTTGTGATAATTTTTCTGGCACGTAGTTTTGGCATGGCTCGAGTAGATTTTCTCAAAATTAATCCCACTTTTCCATAACTTTTGTATTGAGAAACAATAGAATGCCAAAAGCTGTCTGTGGAAACAATCTCTGTGGGACAATTACAATTTCTTAAATTTTTCATGGAAAATCTAGGTTACATTCAAAACAGACTTTGTCTTGACACTACTAATGTAATTCTATCTGCGATTGCCAAAAATTTTCGGCTGTGCACCATAATTTAAGCGGCAATTTATGCTGTTGTTCTGCTCTTGTTTTGTCTCGGCATGATGCAGTTAGTTCCATCCCACTTTTTGGCGCCCATAATTCTGGTTATACGTTTTATTTGTGGTGAATGGATCTTTGGAAAAATTCATCTTTGCAAGCTTTCACCCTGACTGATTTCTTTTTCAGAATATCTGACTGTATCGGAGTTTCGGTTGAAAAAAAGACAAAAGCATGCCAGCTGCAAAGTCAACTAAGAAAGTGGATCCCAAGGGCGGGAAAGCTCCAGCAAAGAAAAAGGTTGACTTTTTTGAAAACTTTTCAAACAGATTTTATGCTTTAGGATGCCGGGGGCGGTGGTGGTTCTGGCAAGGCCAAGAAGAAGAAGTGGTCCAAAGGAAAAGTTCGCGACAAGCTGTCGAATATGGCCCTCTTCGATCAGACTACTTATGACAAATTGTATAAGGAGGTTAGTGCCTTGTTTTTGTTACGTAACTCCTATATATAACTACGTTAAGTATTTTTTCTAGATACCTCTCGTCAAGCTTATCACCCCTTCGGTTGTCTCTGAGCGTCTCAAAGTTCGTGCTTCTTTGGCCAAGGCCGGTCTTCGTGAAGTAAGGCATATCATGATGTTTACGTATTCACTATTTTATTCTTGCAGCTTCTTGCTAAAGGTCTAATCAAGTGCGTCGTCAAGCATGGAAGTCAATTGGTGTATACTCGCGCCACCAGCAAAGGCGCAGACACTGCCCTTATTGAAGCCTAAGCAGAGTGATGGCGAAAAGAAAGAACTTCATTGTTGACTTGCTTGGTTATTGTTGTCAGTTGTTGTTGTTAAGTAATGAAGTTGGTTCTGGTTCGGTTTCTGTTTTTCATGCAAAGTTACCTTTAACAGGCGCAGGAGTTTGCAGGAGTTTATATGGTTGCTTAGGCTTGCGATTTTGGCTAAGAGGAAAACGTTTGGGCTAAACGCTTTACAGCATAGCATATTTTGGACAGAGCATCACACAGCTCCCCCTCTCTTTGATGTAACTGCTTATAAATTCAGCTCTTTTAGTGATGCTTTTGAATTAAAAATTCTGACCGGCCTATTAAAGCGACAACACCTAGGGTTGAGTGCCAGTTAATGGCTTTTTTAATTTTCTTTCCAAGTTTTCTATAATATTCGCTGGCCTCCATTTGTGTTTATAAAAACCCCTCACACTTTAGGCACAAGTTCTCTTTTCTTATTGACATCTTCATCAATCTCCTCGTAAAATATGGTGAACTTTTATCTGATTCAGCCACTGATCTAGTAAACTAATAACTTTTTAGTTTGGTTTTATTCATGAAAGTATGCGACAGGTTGGCTTTGTTGAATCGATGTTTTAGTCTGTAAAATGTCTACCCTAGTTAATGGTTCGCAAGTATGGAGACGAATTTTGGAAAGAATGCATGTAGATAGTTTCTTTTTATTCCGTTGAAATATAAATTTTTTGTTGTCAAAAGCTCCTCCGCTTTCAGGCAGAAGGCCGGTTTCGAAAGCGGAAAAGAAAATATTGTTAACCACTACTACCCTGACTCCGACACCTATGCCATTGTAGATGCTATTTGTGCTTTATCAAGCAAGTTTTTTTTTGTATTTTATCCGGTCACGCGAAATTTGAACCCCTCGACACTTGCGCCCCGATACTTGCGTTCCAAAAAGTTTTTAAACCAGCTGCAGAGTAGCTAAGCCATTTGGAGGGTAGGTAAACCATCTGGCAATTACTCCCAGAATAAAAAAAAAACAGAAATAAGAGTGTGGGTGCATTAATAAAGGACTATTTTCTAATCTAAATTTGTGGGATACAGGTGTTGTAGGGCGCAAATGTAGCGTGACCTTCTATCCTTTCAAAAACAAGTCTAACAAGTGTTTTGGCATAGGAATAGCCAAAGAAGAAATATGGGAAATGTACGGAGGCTATCTAATAGAATATACAATGGGTAATGGATGGGACGAAATGTTGCGTTGTATGAGTCCTAACCTAAAAGTTTGCTAACTACAATAAACTTGTATTCAATGTCAAATTGTTGGTAAAAACAGGGCTTCTTAAACAACCTCGACTCATTGCACTACTTCATTGACCATGTGGTCTACAAAGCCAACCTTAGAGGACCGTCTTTTCGATGCGAAGAGACTGGTGACGATTCTATCATACTTCACTATTTCACCAGTCGAAGTGGGCTGTATCCAATTGTTTTAGGTTGGCTTTTGCTCCATAAAATGACAGTTGGCCACAGTTGGC
>BBSZ01006347.1:0-17929 GCA_000981365.1 Subanguina moxae | reverse complement strand
AAACACCAGTGTGTTCATTAGATGCATTGTGGTCTTGCTCACCAGATCCACCATCATCTGTTTTACCACTCTTTGTGCTTTTCCCGCCGGATATTTCTGTAAAAAAAAGAATGTACTAGGGGGTAAATGACATTTTTTAACCAGTTTTTTTAAGATATTTTCTTTCGACCTCGGCAAGGGGACAGATGACTTTGCAAGGAAAATGTGCAAAGCTTAGGTTCAGAAAGCATTCAGCAGAGAGAGAGATGTTCTGTATGGTTCAAAAGATAACGCTTATTATCTACTAGCATGTGAGCAAGCAACCTTTAGATTTCGATCAGGCGACAGAAGTTTAAAGGACGACAAGGTCAAGGTCTCTAAATTGGGATGGCAAATGCTATCACATGCTTCATATTCTCCTGGTAAGGCTTTATCGGATTTTCACTTCTTTCGTTCGACAAAGATTGTTTGAGCGACAAACAAAGGCAAAAAAGATCGGGGAAAATGACACACTGAGAAAGAAGCATTTAAACTTTTGTGTTGATACTTTCCGAATGAGTAATTTAAAATGACCTAATTCAATAATAACCACTCACCATTTGGTTTTTTGGCCTTGTTCTTTCCATTTTCGCTCCCGTCCTCATCACTCTCAAGTCCTGAGGTTGCATCTCCATTGCCTTCTTCCGACTTGGCACCCTTCTTCCCACTCTTTTTGCCTTTTTTTTCTTCTCCTTTTCCTCTCTTATCATCTGTTTCTTCGCTTTTATCACCCCCGTTTCCGCCCTTAGCATCTGTTTCTTCACCCTTATCACCTCCTTTTCCGCTTTTATTACCTCCTTTTCTTCCCTTATCGTCTATTTCTCCGCTCTTATCTCCTATTTCTTTGCTCTTATTGCCTTCCTTTCCATCTTTATCACCTCCTTTTCCACCCTTTCCTTTAGCATCTTTGCCACTATTAGATGAAAAGGACTCATCTGGTTCCCCAGAGCTACTATCCTTGCCATTAGAACCAGATCCTTTGCCATTATTCTTGACTTTTTTGAAGCCATCGCCATCTTTCTCATTTGGCTCTTCCCTTCCTTTACCTTTGTTTTCTTCTGAGTCGCTTCCACCACCTCCCTTCTTGTCAGCATCAGCTTTTGGTGGTTTTTTCTCAGATGATCCGGCGGTACTATTTCCCTCTTTTCCAAGACCTCCTCCAGCGCCCACACCCACTCCAACAGCTGCACCACTGGCATTGCTGGGACCACCCACTCCTATTCCATGACCACCCAGTCCACCAGCACCAGATTGACCTCCAACCGCACTAACATTGATATTGTTGTTGTTGATTATGGGTCCACTGGAAGAGCTATCACTCTCTCCCTGTGATTTATCCGCCCGTCCAGACGATTTTTCATTTTTCGAATTTAGTCCAGCTGCCAGATCTTTAGAGCCATTCAGAGTGGCTGAGGAGTGGGCACCGGCATTGGCGGAAGCACTAGCCCTATCATCATCTCCTTCACTACTGGAAGTGTGGGTGCGTTCTCCACGCACTTTGCTTCTTTTGTTGGTGATAGAGTTGTTGTTGATCGAAGCTTCATCCCATGCACTCCAAGTGGTTGTGCTCCACGAAGTCCAGCTAAAAGTAGTTGGATTAGGTGTTAATTCAAGCACCAACCAAACCAAGTGGACGTCCACTTCGTGTAATTTTTTTTACTTTCAGACTTTGAAATCCTCTCTTTTGTGCTATTTACGGTATTCTAAAGAAGGGTTCACAGTGGCGAATTACCGTTTGATAGGGCGCTTTTCAGTTTTTTCAAAAAATCAAAAAATAGCCTATAAGAAGTTAATTAATCCCTTTTAAACTTTCTTCAAAGCACCTTAATTAGTACAGGAAAGAGGTTTTCAAAGCCTGAAAGTAAAAAAAAATTCACGCCAAGTGGACATCCACTTGGTTCGGTTGTTGCACAGACAATCCAGCAAGACTATGGTTGGTGAATAAATGAAAATTCAAAATTGCGTATATTCTATTCAAGACCATATTGATACGGCTTCATATTTAAATGACATAAATAAAAATTACGTAGAAGAAGTCCAAGAACTCCAGCTTGCGGCTGCCCACTCATCTGGTTTGGCGACAGTGTGTTGATCAGTACCCACTTCTCCTTCCTTATTGAATTTGCCGCAGCGGGGCCGACAGATGGTCACTCGATAGCCTTCTCTAAAATATTGGGCGCTCTTATTAGAGGAAATACGGTACGTACCCTGGTTATTTAAAAAAGTTTGTGCAGTTTTGAGACTTTAAAAACCAGCTTGGTTTCTCTATGGTTTTTTAAAATTTCCAAGTTTTTTTTTTAATGAGGTTTAGTTTTAGAAAAACTTACGGCACTCTTTCGATGGACTTGACTACAAGAGTAGGAGGTGATTTGTTGCGCAACATAAACAGCTTCATCCTATACCCAACATATCCGTCAAATTGAGCAGGAATTTGTTCAGCGTTTCGGAGGACAGCGTAGTCGTTAAAGTCCACAGAGTGCACTCTCCTCTTCCGCTCTTCATCCTTGCTGGTCTTGGAGGCTGGAGATCCATCCGGCAGCTCGTAGACAAAACAGTCATTGCCGTTGTGTCCTTTAAAATGTTGCATAAAATTTGGTTCTGTCTACCAAAACTAGACAAAAATTTACCAGGAACAGTGCCACTTGATGGTCCATCAGAATGTTTGAGTTCACAGCAGGTGTGCTTCACACTGGAATGGGAGTATATAGTCAGTTTGAGATGAGTCGAGAAATTTTCATAGAAATCTTGTATTTTATGCAATTTTTTTGAGATTCTGAAGCCCTCAAGTAGGTAACCTACGGTCCAGTTGGAGCCACTTGGTTGACATGAGAAACGAAGTTGTTCTTGCCTCCACACGTCGGCTGGTCGTGATCGTAGTTACAATTCTGAAAATGGAAAAGTAATTTTCAGTGGAATCTAACACCATCAAGATGTCAATTTGAGATTAGAGATGAAAAAGGAACCGCGATCCCCATACTCAGTGAAGTTCTTTTTTAAATAAAACCTTACCAAATTTTCATTGCCACATAGATTTAAGCGTTGGCAATGCATTCTGATGGTGTCATTGCCAAAATTTTGGACAATCAAAACTAAAAGCCAGATGTCTATGTCGAATATAGGGAAAAAAAGATCTGAAATAGGTCCAACCTACCCTGACTATTTTCACATCTGTATGAAATGGCCTCTGTCCTGGATGGAATTAACACAGCTAGTACTAGAACAACAAATAGAAATGTTGCAGGCTTCCTAGCATATCTCCATTTCCGCAGTCTCCCCTCTTGGGTGACGCTCATCTGGAAAATAATACTATATAAACCACAAGCGCAATTTGTCAAAAAAAAAAAAGTTAATTCGAAAACATACAAGATGGCAAAGGTTAGGCATGCTAAATGCTACTTAAAGATGGGGTTTGAAAATTCATTTCAACTTTTCAATACATACTACATATTTTACGTACTATAGTACTCCAACCGCTTAAGATTTTTTTATGCGTTTCAGCAAACTTAACTTACATTGCGGGGCATAATTATAACCCCCTCGGATTTTAACGAGTTATGAGTGTTTTAAGGAGCCAATAGCCAATCCTTAACAACAATTATATGCAAATGGCATAAAAACTACAATTGTCAGAGAAGAAATCAAATTTAAACTCGCACAAAAAAGTTTTGCCCTAAAAATTGAAAATAAGTTGGGTCATAATTATAACTAGGGTTGTCGGATCGGATATCCGATTTCGGATAATATCCGAAATTATCCGGGATTTTTTTTTCGGATATCGGATCGGATATCCGAAACTTTCGGATATCCAATACGGATCGGATATCCGAATCCGATATTTTCGAATATCCGACAACCCTAATTATGACCCAACTTATTTTCAATTTTTAACCCAATGCTTTCAACACTTTTTAAGAATGGTCAAAAAATTATTTTAACTGCTTTTTCAATCCTAAAAATATGTATTTTATAGGTTTATCTTAAAAAGTACAAAAAAGTGGCAAGATCCTGTTCTGGGAGGTTTATTAGGATGCTATAAGTTAAAATTTCTTATTCTGGAGCACCCTAGTAGGCAAAGAAAAATCTCAGGAATCTGAATTGGAATATAGAATTTCCAAAAATTGTCATGGTTGTTGAGATTTTGTCTGCAAGTGAAATGCTCTCTGTTTCAAAAATTCGGTATGCTAATTCATGACCATATCTCGGTAAGCAAGTACCTTTTTTAAATTCTGCTTTTAAATTTGAATTCTTAAAAACATTGTCACTATTGGAAGATCTTAGAATAAAAACAATCTTGCATAGATGGGTAGTTCTATTCAAAAATATAAAAACGTTCACAAAAAACCATGGCCAACAATTGTTTTAGGTCGCGTATGCTTGGTCTAGTAGGGATTGGTCTAGTAAAAAATTAGAAAAAAAAAGATGACCGTCTAAAAAACACCAATTCAGTTTGATTTAGAGGATTAAGAAAGAGGAGTAAAAACAGTGGACCCCTCAAAAAACCATCTTGCAAAGACGTTCAAAAAATAAGGAGGAGAGTATAGCGGTAGTAGTAGCCTCTTGTTCTTCCATTATTATCCACTCTTCCGTGTGTATCAAGACCCTCCCTTTACTTGTTCGCGCAATAAATAAGAGGAGGAGAAGCAGAAGGTGTTGAGTGAGTGAGATCTCACCTCCATCACACTTCTCTCACCGAAAAACAACAAATAATGCAGTGCCCATGGGAACTTACTTTCTCATCCAACAAAAAACATCGAATTTGATTCATTCAGCGCCCTTTCACCACACATTTCTGTCAAACATTTTGGTAGAAGTCACGACTGAAATGATATTCGACGGTTTCTAAAAACTAATCTCTATAACCCTATCCTAGAATCCAGCTTTGAACGTAAACCAAATTAACTCAAGACTGAAGATCAGAACAAAAGAGAGGATGGCCAGAGCTAGAAGACGACACCAAAACAGAGAAGAGAGCCAGAATTTGAATCAAAAAAGGTTACTGGACTTTCTATTGAAAAAGTGGAAAAATAATTCTAAATTTGCAAGCAATTAAATGAGTTAAAAGTAAAAAGGCAGAAAATCACTTTTCTAATAATGGAACCATAAAACATATGTGTCTGAGAAGGAGTTCGTTATCGGAAAAACCAAGTGGGTGACAAATAGCATCAGCATCCTCTAAAAAAAGGGACGTGTTCCGGATTCTCCTGCTGATATCAGTAGTGACCAACAATGGAGACAAGTGCTTTTCCATCCATATCAAGTGATCAGCCTTTGCGGATGATTACAAAAAATGAGAAGAAAGCATGTTTCCACCCATTTCCAGCTTTTTTACACACACACACACACACACACTCCTTCCTGATACAGATTCTCGACTGAAAGTGGAATAAAAAAAGGTGGATATGTGATTAAGCCTTTTTTGTAAGAGGAGAGAAGAAAAGCAGGGATAATAGGTTCAGCAACCAGAAAGAATTTAAATGGAAAGCGAATCAACCACTTTCCTCCTGCCTCAGGGCTATCGGATGGAGCACAACACACTAATATGAGGACTCAAAGGTCTAAACTCCAACCTGCTTTCGGCTTCTTAGCAGTGGTTTTGTGAGTTTATAAATGAAAAAATGCACACAACAAAACTCAAAAACCACCCAACATTAAAGTCCACTCTCGGTTATCGTAAATTGCCAGTTAGACGTGGTCCTTTTTAACTTTTAAACTTTTTTTATTAAAAATTATATATATTTTATGGAAATGTCTTTCTTCTGAGACTTCTAGTAGGCTACAAAAGCCTAAGGAATTAGTATCTGGATGCCACTTTTGGAAATTCTGTTTTCAAATACAAATTTCTGAGGTTCTTTAGTCTACTAGGGCATTGAAAAAAAACTTTCCTGAAGCGTAGCATTTTTTATTGAGAAGTTCAAAACAAGTTTAAAAAGCTTCTAAACTCGGCCATTCGCTCTTAGTTGTCTTAATAAAGATATTTTTAGGTATTACTGTATTGTACTCGCCCCCAATCCTATATACTCTCCCTATACTACTGACAAACGGCTAACATTGAGAAAAACATTGCAAACGAAACAAAAACATAGTAAAACCAGGGAGTTGGTGTGAGCATGCCCTAGAAAAGCATGCCGATGCCTCAGACGGCCTAAAAAAGAGAAGGCAGACAGGAATCAAGAGAAAAAAGATAAAAGACAATAAAAAGAAGGAAAATCCACTGTTCTTGTAGTTGACGCACCCAAAAATCTAGTCTCGCCATTTTTGACCCAAATAGTTTTGGTTGGTGTTTGCGAAAGTTATCCCACCTTGTTCGCCAGTTGCCCGTCAATTTCGAGCTTTCTCTTGATTGCTGCTCCCGCCCACATCTGCTTATCTTTAATGCGCAGAGATGACAATATATTGGGAGCTTTTCAAACGCTTTTTACACAACATTTTGAGACAAAAGGGCTGAAAAGTGAATCTCGAGAGATTTAACAGGCGAACCAATACTTCTCGCACCAGCTTTGAACCCATTTTCAGCAAAAAAAATTATTCTGCAAATAAACTTTGTGTGCTCCGTTTTGTAACCCTGGGGCCAATTTTACTAACTGCAAATTTGCAAAGTGCAACTAACTGATAAGCTCCGTAAAAAACATTTAATACGATGTCATAGCGCAGATCAAGAGCTACCAACTCCTTGTTTCACATTATTCATTAAATTTGAGCCTTTTGACTCTTGGGATTACAAATAAATCTTTTATAAACCAAAAAATTTTATTAAATAGCTGTGAGCATCTTCTCCTTCAAGAAATTCCAAGAAAAAGAACAATTAAATTGGCTTGCTTAATTTTTGCATGCAACCTCGCAGAGAGAGAGTAATTGAAATTTAATTGGCACCTGCATGCATTCCACGCACAAAAGAAGCGATAGGATTTTTTGGTGTCGCAAGAAGGGTGTGCAGAAAAAAATGACCCAATGAAAGTGATTCATATTATTAAAGCCTTAGAAGAGGTAATAGCTGCCGAATTTTTAATAAAATTCCTTTAAGGAAGGCAATAAAATTTTATGGCTTATTTCCGGAGAAAGATCATCGACGCCTGTAAAGGAGAACATAATTCTCAGGCAAACACAAACCTTTGAAAGCCAAAATTTTGTTAGGTGAGAGCTACTAAAACTTACTCCTCTTTATTCTTATCCAGAGAAATGACGCGGCGCTTCTTGCTAAGAGTTTCCATGAACTGAAGCACAATAAGTTACAGATTTCTATCAAAATAAACATAAGCTCGAGTGTTTATAGCCATGCATGATACTGGTGATCAATCAGTGGAAAACTATTGGATGACCATTTCAACGCTATTAAAATATATACGTCCAAGTAGGAGCCCGACAATTCTACTTTGCAACTTTTTTTGCTCGCATTTCTTTGCTAGCTGCCACTTAGGATACTGAGAAGACGACGGCTGCTAAAAAGGGCTAGGGTAAACTTGGCCAAAAGAAAGGCCGGCAAAAAGGCCGCTTATGATCCGTCTTTTTGCAAAGAGAGATCTTTGGCTTGCGCCCAGTATGCTTCTTCTGCCCATATTGTCGTAGATTTTTTACGAAACGATTGATTACATGCAATGAACGGTTCAATTCTTTTGCTATCTTTCGATTGCTCCAGCCAAATGTTTTAAATGCAATGATTTTCCTCTTTTCAGTATCGCTAACTTTCTTTTTTGCCCATGCTTCACCTTAAGCAAAAAATTACATGAAACAGTTAGAGGAAATAGACAAAAACAACCAAACAATAAACTGAACGTAAAATTATGAAACGCCCATTTTTTGAACTTTGTGCAAAAAATTCTTTGATTCCCAAAACTTATTCGATTTTTCAATTGTGTTCTATGTTTTCGGCCGCGCTCTTTTGCGTAGTAACATCTGTTTTACAAAAACTTATAATTTTTGTGATTAAATCACAAACAATTGGGATGAACGTAAAATTATTAAACGCACTGTAGTAAAGCTAGTGTAAAAATTATAGATACAGCGATACAGCAACAAAAAACAGCTGTACTATTTTTTTATACCTCGTAGTTTTTTTGGTTTTTATACGTTTGCTGGACGCGTTTTTCGGCTCATTTTATTTGGGCCAAATACCTGAAGCTCCTTTCAAAAACCCGCTTTCTTTTCATTCAGCAATGTTCTTGGCATACTGACATTTTTATCAATATATTCTGGGGCACTATTCTGGCGATGAGAATTAAAAAGGTGACCTTTTCTTTTAATTCTATGTGCCAATTGTTGATGTTAGTCGCTATTACTGAAGTCGGCTATTTTGCCACAAGTTAGTGTCTGGAAAATATCACGTCAAATGGGACTTGGTTCCTTTACCCTCCAGCTGGTCTTAGTGTTCTGTTTGACCGTTTTTCTTCTCAACAAATATGGCAATTGGCGAAAGCAAACGCTTATTGTTACTTTTTCCACTTTCATAGGATGGTTTTTTTCTTTCCTGATTATCCTCGTCCTCCCTCTCGACGTCTCCATCGTAAGATCTGAATTATAAAATAAAGTATGCCTTGAAAATAATATCATACTTTATTTAGACCTTCTACAAAAAATGCTTGCTCGATGAGGGCATCTTGAACAACGCCACTTCCACTACTATTTATACTCAAAATATTTCTTTGGAGTGTGAGGTGAGACCTACCGCAAAAATTCTTTTCTGGCTAGAAGAAAGCGCAAATCAGGGCACAAGAATGTGCTTTTTAGCTCGGTTGGCTCTTAGCTTAGTCCCATAGTCAAAATAGTGAATATACATGCTACTATTGGTCCCAAGTTCGGCTGATAACAAAACAATTTCTGGTATTTTTTCATAAAACACCCAAGTTTTTTTATTATGAGACCCAATTAGTCCGAATGTTTTTCAGACTCCGAATCTTAAATCAGATCTTCAAAAAGTTGCTTGGTTACCAAGATGCACTAATTTGAGTAGGTTATTGTGAGATTAGAGCAGTCCAAAGTGGGTACTGAACTATCATTTGAGCGATATCACAAAAAATGGTAAGATGCTCTACAAACGGTAACCCACCCCTGTCAATCATTCTTGAGAAAACCCTAATTAGTCTATTAGTGTACATATTAAAGTTTTAAAAAAGTTAATAGTAAGAAAAAATTGACACACGGCAGACTCCCAATTGGCTTGATTGGTGCATGGTTGGACATGCACAAACACTGAGAGTCGTGAAATTTCCTTTCAAGAAAACACAAATGATCGCATAAATTTTAACTTTGGAGCGAACACCCGCAACCCCATCCCTTCTGCTGGGCCTTTAGATAAAAATGCAATCACTGCCAGAAATCAAAAATAGGTCAACAAACTTTTTTTCGGAAAAAGAGCCGTAGACAATGTCAAGCAGTTCACACAATATGTCAAGGAACAAATAGTCTACAAGGTGAGACAACTTAAAAAATAAAATTTTGCTGGTCTAGACCCATCCAGACTTTCGATCTTTCTCATCATTTTCAATCTTCTCGACAATATGATCAAAGGCGTCGTTAATAACACTCCCATCCGACTTGAAAAGCTCCACTTCTTTAGCCTTCGGCATTTTCAGTTCTTTGGGATTTTCTTTAGAACACTTCCCGAAAGTGGTAGTTTCGTTACTTTGCAACTCATCCTCCAATTCAGCTTGGTCGTAAAAGTAGACCTTTTCATCATCCGGCAGCAGTTTACGAAGTTCAGCAATGGCCAGTGGATTCGAACGATACTCACTGCATCTCTTAGTTGAAAGGCAGAATGGTCGGACCAAAGGTTTCTTCCACTCGTATATCTGAAATAATAACTTTGAACTCTTAGACTTCGTACTTAACAAAATGTTTCAGATGACCTCTTTAGGAGCTCTGAAAAACCGATTCTGCAATTGATCCGCGAAACTATCAGTGAAAACTTCAATTACTTCACCAGTATCGACATTCTGGAAAGTAACATCCAAGCGAGTGGAATCTTCAAACCATCTCGAATTACTAACAGAAGTTTTTTTTAATACACATACCCTTCTTGAGGATGAAAATGCGCTGCCAATCTCCTTCGTGACAACCTTTTAACAAGTAAATCCTACCAACTTTCAATTCTTCCCTGCTGATAGGCCAATTTTGAGCGAAACCCTACAAACAATTACACATAAAAATGTAATTGAAAGAATCAGAGAATTATACCATTACTCTATGCATCTCTTCTTTAAGCTTAGCATAACTTTCAGACAATTCAGCAGTTCTAAAAGCGTAGCGGCACAGAAAATGAGACTATATGAAAGCTACCTTAAGAAGATAGAATCCGGATCAATAATGTGAGAGACAAGCGCAGCTATTGACCCAATAGGAAAATTTACTTTAGGCTTTTCATAATTTGATTTTTTGAGGATGGACGGTTTTTGCAAAGACGGAGCAAGTGAACATTCAGCAGAAAACAACGCATCTAGATTACTACCCTGAAACGTTTTTTTAGAAAACCTGCGCTTTAAGCGTAGGTTGATATCACCATAGCGTGCGAAGGCTTTTCTAGGGTACAAAACGACTTGGAAGAACTTTTCACTGGTACATAATCAGCACGTTTTAACGCACTCTCTACAGGATGAAACCTTTTATAGCGCATGGGCGGGGCATTAGAAAAACCCAGAAGTGACGGGCTCTTAAAATCAAAATATTCACAATCAAACTACTATTGTAGTCATAGCTCATCGGTTATTGCAACCTACCCCATCGGAAATCTCGTCTTCTTTCAACTAAAAAAAATTACATAAGAGGCAAAACAAAGAAAGTAGGAAGAAATGCCATTCTCAAGTAACCGATCATCTCAAGCACATCAGCATCATCCCCACATTTAAGAGTAACCAATGTATCCTTGTCATGATTAGCCGCCGAAACGACAGAACCAATATAAAGAAAGTGCTTGGCCATGCTCGAAAAATGGTAGAGTTTCTCATCATCCTCTATGTCAGCAAGACGAACGGCGAAGCACTGAAATTTTAAGCATTGTACTCAACATGGCTTTTTAAGAACAAACTTGCGGCTGGAGGTTTAACCTGTCACTGAGAAGGTAGACACTCTCTAGACTAATTCCCTTAATTAAGACATTGGGATAATCAACAGCAATGACATCAGCAATGGTACGATCGCCACTAATTCGAAGAATTTTGCCACGAATATACTGCTAAAATTATAGGAGTTACCACCTAATGCAAAAAGAGGGAGAAACAAATACTCTTGAGACTATATCATACACAATACAAGGAAGATTTGGCAGTGGATCAGCGCGATCGGAAAACTTCATCTGCTCTCGACAATGCTCGGCCCCATACAAGTCATTGATGATCTCTTGTAAATAACTCAAACGAACAGAAGACACTAAACAGGATAAGAGTGGGACAAACAAGATGATTGAAACATACGAATATCACGAATATGGACTTCTTCTAAGGATACGTAGGCCACAACAGTAGCAAGAGAAAAAAAGTCGAAGAGGTTCGGCTGAACCGGAGGATACTGGCCGCAGACGACACCATTCAAGCTAGGATCGGAATCCAAGAAATTGATTTGCCTTTATTAAACCCGTAAAATCAGAACAAAAACATATGAAATCGAACCAAGTTTGTATGTCTTCACCACTCAATCCTTGAATAACTGTCTCAGGCCGAATTCGCGAGAAATGCTTCGTAGCTAAAAATGAGTGTTTCAAAAACGAAACAAAATTTCCGTTCAAACTCTACTTGATCCCAATACAGCTAGACAGGGTTCCAATAATGAGCAGATAATCACCTCAACGACTTCGTTAATACGGAATTTGTCCAAAGTTGGCAATTTTACAGCTTCCAAAAAATCAGGAGCTGTAAAAAATTTTGATTACAAAGCAAAGAACACAACACTCTACCTGGAGTGCAGCAACTCAAAACAAATCCATAGTCCAATTCACCACCACGGAATTTGACATCAAGGTAGAACAAGTCACCGTAGAAAACAACTGTATAACTTGCGGTGTCGACGAGATAGACATGAAATTGATCCCCACCCATCTTTTCCAAGCGACAGCGCTCATAAAGATTTTGAATTCTACAGACGTATGAAGCACCAATCTCAACCTAAAAAAATTAGAGGTTTACAAAAAATATATAATATCAAAAAGAACTAACATTGTCCATCTCCACTTGTTCACGACTTTCTGGATCAGCATAGAAAGAATTCAGTTTCCAGTTAAAGTCACGGGCATCTCGAGGGTCATTGTTGAAAGAAATGGCAAACTTCGTGTTCCCTTCCTCAATACTTTTGATAGTAGCAAGCACACGAATTGGCAGATGACGCTGAAGAGAGTCAGTGCTTGATATGGGATCCCCATTTTCATGAACACTGGTAGCTAGACAGAGAAGCGACTTGATGCCATAATTGCCCTCAATGAGATTGTCTTCTACACCGTTTGATACAGCCGTGTCCAACATTAGAAAAGCCTTTGATTTGATAGAAAGGTCGATAGCAAATGAGATGACGAACAGCAAAACTAAAAATTTTGAATATGGTGCCTCAAAAATTGCAATAGAGCAGGCTTTCCATAGAAGATTCATAAGTGAAATTCAAAAGTTTTAAGGTTTAAAGTCCCAAAATATGCATATTTCCCAGAAATGAACACATCTAGAAGGCTTGCAAATTGCAAGTTGCAATTGCAATAAAGCCAGAAAATCAGGTAAAAATATAAAACGCTAAAGCCGACATACTAAAAAAAACAAACATTTTAAACTCTACGACAATCACACCTACGTACGTAAATAAAGTGGCAAATTGAGAGAGCCAATTTACGAGAAGAGTTCTCTGCCTTGTATACAAGGCGTAATGTATACAACAAGCTTGTTGTGGCGGTACACCATAATTTACGCGAAAATTTGTTACGCCACAATAATTTGCATGTATTCATTTACAGTACTCATTCTTTAAAGGATTTTTTCATTCTAAGGCACCACAGTAGGCAAAAAGACCTCAAGAATCCGAATCTGAAAACAGAATTTCAAGAAGAGGCTCGCTTGCTGAGATATGGTCAAAAACTAGGAGAATAAAAGGATAAAAACCCAGTTTACGACTGGCTATGATTATATCCCAGCAAGCAAGCTTCTTCTTGAAATTCTGTTTTCAGATTCGGATTCCTGAGGTCTTTTTGCCTACTGTGCTGCCTCAGAATAAAAAAATCCTTTCAAAAAAGAGTACTGTAAATAAATAAATGCAAATTTTTGTGGCGTAACAAAGTGACCGCGTAACAAATGTTCCTCGTAAAAAATTTTCGCGTAAATTATGGTGTACAACCGTACAGCCCTTGTTGTTTCAAGCAGAAAATTCATTTTTAGCATTTTTCAAAACACATTTAGCAATGTATGGCCACGCACAAAACATCCCTTAATCACTAAGAATGCTCAAATCCATCAATGGCATAAACCAGGCCTAAACCCAAAAACAAACTTGTAGTAAAATTTGTCGTTAACCAACGTAGATTTGACACTGCCAACTTGGCAGGCTGATGGGAGCATACCAGTGGTAAAATGGACAGTCTGCCCGATGTTCGGTCTGATTTTTTGTCCCTTACACCCCTACAGTGTGTTTCCAATAATCAGAAGCAGAATGAAAGGCAGAATGAAAATTTCAAATTTTTATTCTGCCTTTCATTCTGCTTCTGATTATTGGAAACACTGCGCCCCTACCCTTGCATTTTTTTATTGCGAAAGATCTGTTTATATCTTCTGCACCCAGGAGAATGCTTGCTGTTTTGATTTTATGCGCGGGAATATTATTGCCAGCAGCGCTTTGTTGCCCAGTAAGCAATATGCGAAACGCGAGATTAAATCGCCAGATTCTGGACTCTTACTCTTTCTCAGTAATATATTAAATCAGTTCCGATTTCAGGAGCCGAAAGGACATGTGTCGGATGGTACTCTGTTGGGCTTGTGGAGACTAGTTTACTGGACATCTCAACTTTTGACTTGGTAAATTTGCGTCGTAATCCTTCATTCCTTCTCACACCATGTATGTTCAGGGTGGTTCTGCCAATTCTGCAAAGCTATTCCAAGGCTGGAGAATTTACTGCACTTGGCCGTCTCAAATCCGCTGTGTACAACAACTTAATTTATTATGGCACATACGGGTGCATCTTTTTCTTTCTTCTTATCTACGCCATATCCAAAGGGGTCTCCTTGAATTTGTGGGTTTTTTTTCCCAAACTCCTCTATAAGACTTTATATATAAGTTGACTTGTTTTAGTGACCATTTAAAAGTGCTCGTGATCTCGGCTTCAAATACCTGGGGTCTGTTCCTGTTGGTTCTCCTGCTCGGCTATGGCCTCATCGAAGTTCCACGCCAGCTGTGGCAAATGGGCGATAGAGGTAGATTTTATTAGGGTTGGACAACCCAAATATTCGTGCGAATATTCGCCGAAGATAAAATATCTTCGCGCCTTACAAGGGAACCACGTGAAACCTCCTCTGATTTTAGCGAATATTTTTAGCGAATATGGGAAAATACCTTCGTGTCGTATTGTGCTTTCGCTACTGCTAATTGGATAAAAACCTTTAGGATACCGCTTGAGTAAAACGTATTTTGACATTGAAAAACTTTCCATAGACAAGAATGACGCCGAAGAAAACATCCACGAAGCTTACAGGTTCTACTTTTCTGAGCATCTCAATTGTTCATTTTGGTTATGTGTTCTGTGGTGTTTAGGGAAGCCAAAGAAGTCATGAATGTGCTGAAGGTATTAGCGTGCCCATCTAAAACTATTCGCCATAATAAAAAAAATTTAGAGCACAAGGGGAAATGCCCGTGAAAAGGCGCAGCAAATAATGTGTGTTTTCGACGTTGGCGTGCATTTACCGAGAATTTACTTCAGGTCCAAGTTCCCGCATGATCTTTCCAGGCAGTTGAATTCTTCGAGATCAGCACCCAACTTTGGCAGTTCATCTAATATAACTGATGCAGATGTGAGTGTGTTTATTATTAAGGCCATTCATTTGGAGACTAGACTGAACGGCCTGTATATAAAATTTTTGTAAGTGTAACAAAAATTTAAGAAAGTCCTAGAAAAACTGGTCTTTTTGTTAGTTTCAATAAAAATTTGTTACTGCTGTATTATACTCAAAAACCATTTTTAACTAGCCATTCTACTTAAAAATTGACTATTTCCGGCCAATTTTTTTCTCTAAGTTTGATGTTACTTCTAGCCCTTCTTATGTAATGTCAAGGTCAAGATTTTTGCTTGTTTCTCTTGTGGTAATGGTCCTTAGCCTTCTCTCAGTGCTCGGGTGATCAAGGCTCTGACCGCATGGAAGGGTTTACTACAGGATGGACCAAGCAAAAACCGTGATTTCGACGTTACACACCAAAAATTTGTGGATTACTGTGTATTTTGCAGGCAAGTGTTATCAGCAGTGAAGCATATTTGGTCAGTTTAATTTTAATTCGAAGAAACTGGTGGTGTTAACTTTTTATTTTCTTTCCAATCACTTATTATTTACATTGTCACTGGTTAAAATTTGTTGGATAATCTCGAAAATGTGCTCAAATTTTACGTTCCAGCCATCCTGAGGGTTGCCAGCAGTTCCCCTGTTAGTCACTTTGACCAGTTTGGGATGATCTTTCCAAATTAAATTGTATTTCTCTTCTTTCTCTTGAGCTTCTTCAATGTTTTCGCGGCGGTAGGGGTTGTTCTCTGTGCCTTTGTAGTACTCCCTGAAAAAGTATTATTTTTTCACGATCACTTAAGCTGCCCATGAAGGACCCACCTAGGAGCTATAGAAAGTTGAATGGCGTACTCATATCTGGACAATATATCTTCTTCGCTAATTCCCACTTTTTTCAATATTCGACTCCATTGCTCTTCTGTGGCATATGCTTTGGGATCCATCCCACCTCTGTCGCATATTATTAGGGTGTTGCGTAACTTCTGAAACAGTTTTGGCCAAACTTTCTTATGTAAGAATTCTTGCGTTTCTTAAAACGTAATTCCAGGTCAAAATATAGTGTTTCCTTTGTAAACAGGATTCCCAGTTAAAACCCCAGTTTAAAGGCATGAATTCAAACTAACTTTTGTCTTGGGCGGAAAGCATAAGGGGTGTACTAATCAGTCTAGAGAATTATAATTATAATAATCATTATTAGGAAATATTTATCAATTCTGGGTGTTGCTTCAAATATTGATGTCTCCGGTTACAAAAGTTAGTAGAATTCTTTCCTTTCATAATTGTAAGCCGGCTCAAATCTACCCAGCGCAAGGCCGTGCCTTTTCTGTTATCGGTGAACCCGATATGTCTAGTTCTACTTCTAGTTCTGGTTTTGTTTCTAAGCCAACTTGCCAACTTTGATTATTTGACTGTGGCTTCCAGTTTTTAAAGCCTGTTTTTGGCAAGGCTAGATTTAAAGGTAAGAGTAAACTTTATAGAGCTAAAGGTAAGGGTAAAAAAACTTATTTCTACCGCCTCAGAACTTCTTTATGCGGTAGATCTCCGTAAAAGCTGTATTCAACTCATATTCTTCAAAAAGTAAAGTGAGGATAAAACTATCTACTCTCCAAACTAGGATTGCCTTCACTGTCTATGCCAGAAAATCGATTTTTAGTCAAAAATTTTTTTAATTTTTTTTTTGATAAATACATGCAAATTTTTGTGGCGTAACAAAGTGACCGCGTAACAAATGTTCCTCGTAACAAATTTTCACTTAAATTATGGTGTACAACCAAAAGCGTGCTTAACACATGTTTAAGAGCATAAAATGTCGAAAATAAAAAATATATTTAACTGCAGAACTCAAACCTCACTTTCGGCTATGTGTTCATACACATTTTCCAACTGTATGATTGTTCTGAGAATGTCTTCTTGCCATTGCTCCACCTGTAAGTCATCCATCGCAGCTCTTTGTATCCTGCCTCGATAGAGCAGGCTGGATGCCTCACTTACCATGAACACCTCAAACATTATTTATTGCAAAAAAAACTTCTAATTTTCGTGAGCGTTTATTACCCGCCATTTGTCACCCAAATCAGCCGAAATTCTGGAAGCAATTAGCTTTTGAGCAGTACTTTTTCCTAAAAAAAACTTGTATTTTTTACAGAAAAAACATTTTTATTAACCCTTTAATGTGCAGACATTGAAATGTGTGTTCTATGAAGTTAAAAATTACCTACAGTTGTAATGTACCGGTAATGGTACTAATAGAAAGTAACCGAAAGCTGAAGATCAGAACAAAAGAAGATTACAAAAGGCCACAGCTAGAAGACGACAAAAGATGCATGCAAAAATGGGCGCTTTTGTTCAAAAAGATCAAAAATTTCAGAAAAAACACGATCAACTTTAGCTTTACCGTTAAAAAGTTACCTGCACAAGGTCCTCCAGTGAGAACTATTTTGCAGAAGTGTTTTCCAAACTTATTTTTCTTCATTGTTTTATGACAGGATTCTATCTGAAATATCAACTTTTTGGCAATAGTATTTCCAAAAATCAGTCAAAGAAATATTAAACAGTGGACCACACTAAAAATTGTTTTATTCTGCTAAACTGCTCCAAATATATTGCGATCCAAAACAAGCGAGGAACAGAGAAATTTTCGTGTAAAAACTAAATTTCAATCAAACCTTTTGCTGTAAATGTCACAATTTAAAGACACTTTTGTCCAGTCTACAAAGAGAAATTTTTTGTCGACGCCGCTTGGTGGGAATCAATGGAGAGAAGATAGATTGCACTTTACTCTTATCAGTCAAAAGTATTTTTTTCTGTTTTATGGAAGATGCTGGATGCGTCTTTGTAAATGGATAAAAAAAAGAAACAACTATTAAAAAAAAAGGCGCGCATTGGAATTTCCCGTCAATTTACCATGTTTCCTGCAATAGTGGCCTCATCTGGACTCAAGAAACTTTGATTCTACTGTATTATACACCACCGCC
>BBSZ01006341.1:0-16891 GCA_000981365.1 Subanguina moxae | reverse complement strand
TAACACTAAATTATGCTTGACACTATTCAAAACGGTGTGCTCGCATTTTATAAATCTGGGAGTTATAATTAAAATAGAGAAGGTTTTTTGGGAAAGCCAGTAAATTACATTGTATCTCGATTCCACTATATGAGGTATATAATCGTACATACTGAAGTAGACCGATTCTTGCACTATCAAGCTTAAGAACTAAGCCTAAGAAAGAGCCAAATTTTTAACCTACTTTCTTGAGTGCTGGCTTCACACTAAAATTTTTGGTTAAAAAGCTATATTTTTGGATCCGCCAGACAACTTACAATTTGCCGCGGAGATCGTTGACAGCAATGCTCAGTTCATTGATCTGAAATGGAGGGAATTGTCACAAACATCACAAATTATTTTTAATGGTGAAAGCTTAGTAGAACATACGTCGGAGTCCTTGCTGGAGACTTGGTAGTTGATGTCGTACTTCTCCTCCTCCAGTTTGACCATCTTCTGGAACAACTCGTTGTAGATCTTCTCAAGCTGACCCTTGTCTTCAATCTTGTCCACATCAGGCAGAGCAGGCACTCTGGAGGAAAGAGCTTTCTGGCGCTCCTGCTCACTCTTCAATTGCTGGCTCTTCAGATTCTCGGCCGCTTTGATCATCAACAATTTCTGAAAAAAAAACCTTTTAGGTTACAAACCTTACTTTATTAACAAAATCAGCCTCACTCGCAGCTTCTTTTTTCGCTCAGGTGTCAGAAAACCTAAAATTTTTGATTTTCTATAATGTCAATCAAAAAAAATTATGTTAGACTGAAATAGTTGACCTTTCTTGGTCTTTTTCTTGCCGGCCTCTTCCAGACGCTTGCGCACCTCAGCCTTCTTGACCTCGCGCTCCTTGGCTTTGCGCTGGGCCTCCTACATAGTAAAAGAATTACTCCTACAGCTCGACAATATAGTAAAATTGAGATTTTTTAGGGGAAATCATTTAGTGGAGTTGAGATTACACTGATTTTTGTGGTTGTGAGTAGGTAGATCATGTCGACTTGTGAACATATGACCACTCAAAAGGTAAAAAAATGGTCAAAAACATGTTCATCAGTGAAATGTTAACCCCTTTATTCTATGATTGCCCTTGTAAACCATACTGTATTCTTACAGGCTTGTGTAAAACTAAAATTATACTGGCTTTCTTTGTCATTTTTTTTCCAAATTACTCTACCCAATTATCCATCTGTTATTTTTGTCTCAGACGAGATGAGCAGGCTGAGATCCCAACTCTGATGAATGAACGGCTCAGCATTTACGAAATATGGTAAAGAAGAGGCAATCTTCTCGTGAATCTACTGAGTTGTCTCTAGATAGATCTCAACCTGCTCATCTCTTGAGAAGAAATCTATCTGAACCAAAAAATAGATGACTGGGTAAAGTAATACACTTAAAGGTGGATGACAACTAAAGCAATATTTGGAGCAACATACTTACTCCATCTTCTTCTCCTTCGCCCTGGGGGCCACCAAATCGGACTTTTTCGTTTCTAAATATTCCAATTTAGTTAAAACTTGAAAAATTTCTGTTATTTTTAGTTTTGGCCAACAAATTACTTTAATTTGTGGTTTTTTGAGTCAATTTTTGTTTGAAAATTTAACTTTTGGATTGAATGGATTGGAGTCTGAGCAGCCATCCGCAGGAAAAGAAGTGGGGACCAATTTTCTACCAAATAGTAATGACTGGCCTACGTTATCTAGACTTTCTTCAAAATCATTGCTGACAATTGCCAGGATCGGAGAATATCATTTTCGTGAAAGATTGAGCCCGCTATCACGCTGGCTTCTTTATTTAGATAAAAGGTTTGATATGAAACTTTTTTATGCAAAAATTATTAGAAAGCCTAAGCCTAACTTTCAAATCTTCTATAGCTTGAACTCAAAGTTTTTAAATTTGAGGCCCAATTTAGGAATAAAATAAAAAAATATAATAGCAAGAATAACCCACCGATCAGCCATGTTGTGAAAAGAGTGATGCCTTGTTGCTCTAATGACTGAATTGCCCGAAGCTTTGGAATGGATAAGGCTGGAGGGCAGAGAACTAAACAAGATGTTCTCTAAAACCAATGAACTTATAGAGATGTGTAGCTGGGACAATCACTATCTGTTTGCACCACTTTCTGCTTTATGATTTCAGGACAGCCGCCCAAATCTAAGGCAATGCTCAAAGCATTGGCTCTTTCCTTTGGCCAACTAATTTTTTTTGTGTCTGCTTAACTGAAGGATCTGTTGATCTTGCGATTTTTTTAAAGCAGACAGATGGTAAATGATGGATAAAATTATGGGAAAGCATTGCTTGGGGCAGAGAAACCTTACTGCTACACATCCACCCACACTTTGGTTGGGTGCAGAGAAATAAAGGCTCTTCTGTTTCTATTCTCGAGTAGGCTTTCACTGATCGATAGCAGCTTTATACTTTGCCACATTATTTCACGTAGGCGGTGATTGGTGGTGTAGATGTGAGACGAGTAAAGCAAAATCTTTTTTTCTCTCTTCACAGCAACATACCTTAGAAAAAAAGGTGAATTGAAGGAGGTGGCCAGTACTTTTTGCATCAACATAATGAGTTTTTGAGGCAAAGTGGACACCCAGTAAGGCTAAGGCTGTACTTGTGATCGTAGTGGTAGAGCTGGGCATGAAGGTGGTACGGAGTCAGGCGAGAATATATTAAATGTTTTATTCAGAATAAAAAAACAATGAGAAAAGTATTATCTCAAGCCAAAACAACAAGTGAAAGAGAGATAGTAAATCTGGCGGAAGATGACTATCAGTTAATATGTAGCTTGGAATTGCCTCTTTATGATTGTTTAGGATCCAGGCTGACAAGGAAGTCGACAGGCTCTTTGCTCCAGTTCACTAGCATTGCAATTAGGATCATCAGGATCAATGTCTGCACTGTAACGATTCACTCTTCGTCGTCTTGTTTGATAGCCATCACCACATTTCACTGAGCATTGAGACCAACTAAGTTAAAGCAAATGGTAAATTAACAAATTCAGTCAAAGCAAAGTTTTAGGGTCTTATCAGCTCTAACCGGTACCGGAGACCTGAGAGAGAGTCTTCACTGTTCCCTCCATCTTATACCTTTATTCATTGCTACTGATTTCCGTTCGGCAGCGCAGTTGATTTTAGGGCGTTTGGGTGATCCACACTAACGAGGTGAGCCACATATTAGTGAGACTACGAATCTAAGAGCTCATGCAATTGAGGCAACAAGAGTCAAAGATCTACTCGAATTCCAGCTAAAGCTTTACCTGAAAACTTGTCATCAGCTGCCTCATTTACAAGAGTTGCTCACATTATGACGTTGATCGCGCCTAATTCGCCTCGCGTCCAACTCGTTTCGGGTTCAAGTAACCCCAGGTCCAATTCGCTTCTCAAAATTCGCCCCGGGTGCCAAATCATTTTTTAGCCGTGAATTACTCAACTTAGGTAAAACAGGGTATGGGCTGTGTCTCGGCTAACATACGCTGGCCTAACCTAAGCCTAAAGCTTGTGTATTTGTACCCATGTGTAGTTTCTCCGGTCTAAAAATACCAATTACAAGGTTGTCTACCTTGACCCTCAAGGGTAACAACCCAACTGGCCCAAGCCTCAACTCGCTCCAGGTCCAACTCGTCTCTGGTCCAAGCCAATACCCTGTCTGATTTGGTTTTAGGGATTCACGGCTTAAAAAAATTTGGCACCCAAGGCGAGTTGGGTATTTACCACAGGAACGGCATTTGTTTCAGAGAAACCGATATGAGATTTGCCACCTCAAATACCTCTCATTTTAAAATTTTATGTTCAAAATCATACCTAGACCACCTACTTGCTCTGCACGAACTAAGTGCTAAAATTTATGATGTTTAATAAAACAATTTATATCAAAGTTGATAATATTACCGCATGGCCTGAGCTCACAGTTTCGCACTTGTATTAATTGCTCAGCAGGCGGACAGGAAGAGCCACCATTCCTAGGAAGTGCCTACAATTGACTTCTTTGACACAAAAGTTGCTAAATATTTAAAATACCTTGATAGCTCTGCTTCTTTGACGCTTGCCTTTCCCACAAGTGACCGAACAACCAGCCCAGGAAGACCTTTGATCAATTTTTTTTGGTTAGAAATTGAACAAAGTTAAAAAAACACCATTCTGAGACATCACACGGAGAAGACACTCCACCATCATCCACCACTGAATCGCCGAATTCAGTAAAGACTTGGTGGTTAGGAACTAAAATAAATAAAAGTTGTTCAAAAGATGGACACCTACGCAGACTAACTAATAGCAGCATTGTGTTTGTAGCCTGGCAAGCAGAAACCTTTGCATTCTTCTTCTGTATCGAATTGATTTCTAAAAACTCAATTAACACTTTTTAATCTATGATCGTTCTACAATGACCTAAGCAAAAGTTTTGACATGGACATAAAAATGCGAATTTGTTTATTTTTTCTAAGCTTGGCTGAGTAGCTAGCTAGATCTACCTAAACCATCTATCGGACCCTCGCTTCTCTGACTCCTTTCCCAGATGCAAAAAAACAAATATTCACCAAGTCAAGAATAATGAAGCAAAAATCTCAGTTCTCAATCCTTGTCAAAACTTTTGCCGCATCCTTTCTAAAATACCTGTTCCCTTTGCATCCTAAAGTATTTCTTTAAATATAACACGGAAATAAAACGGCTGTACAAAAATTTGTGAATTTGAGCCGGCTGTAAACGCGTATCGTATGATTCACCCGGAATCCTGGTCCCAGACTCAAAGAATAGGCGCTTTTTTGTGTTTACAGCGAATCGAAAATATTCAAGTACAAACGAGGAAACTAGCGTATTCATCTAATAAACGTCCCACAAAGTAGGTCAAAAACACTGCTAAAAACACGATTTTTAATTAGGAGGAGGGGGTGGGGCGTTTATTAGAAGAAATACGGTATGTGAGAGAAAGTATATGTTTTTATTGTTGTTTTTATTCCCCAGCTTAGAATTCGCCAATTTTGCCATTATTATTTCTTAGTCCACCAGTTTGGAGGAATAAATAGCCCACGAAAAAACCAGACTTGGTTTTTGAACCTTATTATGGAGAAGGCTGGCCCTGATAACAAAAGAACTCATATACTACCTCACCCTGATTTTCTTTGTGGAGCCAACTTTCCAGTTTTTAATTTTTATTATTTTTATACAGTCAAATAAAGCTAATAAAACCTGAGTAGACGAATCTCTCGCAGCGTTTTGAAGCCGAGTTGTACCAATAACGAGGGAACTAAATTGGGAAATGTTTTTTTTGGATCTATTAACAATAAAACTGGTTACTGTGCCTCCACATTGACCAGTCTCCTTTTCTTCCAAACATATCTCTTTAAAAAATAAGAATAACAAATAAACTAATGTAAGTTACAACAAACTAGGGCTGATCGCGGCTGCGGCCACATACAGCCGAAAATAGCTGAGCGATCAGCCATACAACAAACATACCTTCAGAATGAGCACTCAAGAGCCGTCGGCAAGAGTGGACATTACATGTCTCTTTCTCCATCAAATTCACACTTGTGCACTCGTGCTCATGCTCAGCGTAGAAGAACAGACGAGTTCGCACTCTGACCCCTTAAAATCAAAATACTTTTATGAAATGGTTTATCAAGTGTAAGCACCGTCATCACAAGATGCACTGCAAGGACTCCAATCACTCCAGGATGTGGTCTTAAATTATAGAAAGTTGGTGCACTGTTCACTGGTCTATCAAACCTTGCACAAAGGATTCGGAGTCATTGAGCAATCATCTCCATTCTCACCTGAAATGCGGTTTTCCATAAAGGTAAGGTTATGCAAAAAGAGTCTTACCCACGCACTTTTCCACTGAAGTTAACTCAACATTGCAAGATCCGGCTAAATAGGCATATATACAGACGTATACAATTTAGCAGGCAATAAGACCTTGCTGGGGGTCTTGTAGAGCACGCTCTCTCTTCCTTTCTCCCTGGCCACAAGTGACAGAGCAATCCGACCAAGCCGCCCAGCCAGCCACTGTGCATCGAGAATTGAAAGCATCCGAGTCTTGGCATTCATTTATCTTAGCATTGCAAAACTGTCTCTCTGTCACTTGTCTATGGCAGTTGAACATCTGAGCTTTTACTGGGAACTCATAGACCCTACATATAGACTCATAGACCTTACTATCTCTGCAAACCATATTCTCTCATACCTAGAGCGAAGTCTTATTCCTTTTCCACAAGTGGCAGAACAAAGAGACCAAGACTCCCAGTTGCTCACGGAACACTCTCCTGCACATCAACAAATCAACTTATTTCTATTAATATTTCACACATTTACTCACGTCTGTCTTTGTATTCTTAAATTTTTGGCGATTTCGGAGCGAAACAATAGAGTTTTCAAAACATTTACCTTCATCTTCGGAAGTGTTGGTTGCATTGAAAGCCTTAAATATTCATTCTAGTTTATAATTTATTCTAATTTTTCCACTCTCAGAGAGGTTACCTCTCGCTTATACTCTTCTTCAGTCCTGCATGGCAGGGAAACAACCTCTTTTCTTTTAAAAATAAGTCGGGCCAAGGGCACTAAAATTTAGAGATTGTCCCATTTTTTTATTAAATAAAACACCACAACTACCAATTTGCTCAGAGCTTTCGTCATAGAAAGGCGATTTTTTGTCGGTTTTGGTCGTAATTGCTAAAAAAGAATTTTTTAAAGCAAAATGAAGTGGTAGTTTGGTGTAGCATCGACTTACGAGCTATCGGGATTCTAGGCTCAGCTGGATTATTGGGCGACTAAAAATGGAAAAAGGATTTGTTGGTAGGAAAACCAACTAAAACAAACCATATATGTGACTCCATTGTCTGTTCCCGCATCGAACGGAGTCAAATCAAAAGCTCTTTCTTCAATCCATGAACAGTCGGGAAGACAGAGATTGATGCTGGACACACCCACGATCCTGAAGTCAAATGGCTGCACATGAATAACTCTAAAAACTCCAACCAATCCGGACTAGGCCCAAACATGGAAGCCAGGGAAGCAATGTGGTGGTACTTGTTGACATGGAAATGGCCGGAGGTTCTTCCTTGTGTCTCTGGATACCACAGACCCTTCATCTTGATGATTGTTCTTATCTCTGAGGCCTGAAAGCTGGCTCAACAAATATTTTGGTAATTTGTTTTAGAAATGGCTTTGAGTGTCTTCCAATCACAAAAACACTTGTTCTATCAGTTTACTTAAGGCTTAGGATAGGTGAAGGTGCGCAAAGTCCTTCATTGCATACTCTTTGGATTTTTTTTCGAGTTTTGCCTGGTCCCCCTGTGGATCAAAAAAAAATCGACTGACATCCAAAGTATGCGCTGGGTCTATGGGTTGAGCCTTGTTTAGCGGCTTAAGTAAACTTTTTGGTCATAGTTTTTTCGATTATACAGTAGCGAGCAAAAAAAATTACCCAAGACAAATTGACTCAGAATTTTTTTTAAAATGCGGTTCAACCATTTTTTTTTTGGGACTTAACCAATGATCTAAAAAGCAAAATTGTAGCATTTTTATCGCTCTTTTAGATGGTATATAACAATCTAAAACTAGAATTTTTAAAAAATTTGATACTAGTTTTAGATTGTTATATACCATCTAAAAGAGCGATAAAAATGCTACAATTTTGCTTTTTAGATCATTGGTTAAGTCCCAAAAAAAAAATGGTTGAACCGCATTTTAAAAAAAATTCTGAGTCAATTTGTCTTGGGTAATTTTTTTTGCTCGCTACTGTATATATATCGCAAAATGGTACATTGGCCTTCATCTCGCTCTCAGCCTTGTAGGTGTTTCCCCACTCAGCGATCTCTTTGATCCCATCACTAGCAATGCCGCCAGTCTCCCAGAACCTAGACGGCTTCCTTCAATTATCAAAAGCATATCAAAATTAACTTGCTTGTATTTTTTGCTGTGCGAAGCTCCAAGGATGTCAGTAAAATGGGTCAAATGCTCCACTAAATATGGCATCAAAAGTGTTTTTTGCCGTTTTTAGTTTATATCTTTGAAAAAAATAGACCAAAGTTTCAAAAGTAAAAGAAATTACACGTAGGATAGTCTTTTGGATGAGTTTCTTTTGACCTGCAAATTAAAATAACATAGGCCACTTAGTTACGGAACCACTTGGATATGGTTTTTGAGCTTTTCCACATAAAATTTGATATGTTTTGTCAATGTTTTTTACCGAGGATATCCTAGTATTCGAAAACGTCATTAGAGATCCGAACCCGGAAGCAGAATTTGAAAGGAGATCGCTGAGATATGACCAAAGGTAGCTGTTAGGTTTTCAGCCCCTGCCCCTCTATTTTTGTTAGTCAAATCTCTCATTGAAATTCTGCTTCCGAATTTGGATTCTTTTTGCATCATTGGATGTCTGAAAAAAGTTCAAATAGGATATTGGTAAGCAGAAGTTTAAAAGCAGCATCTGAGTGGCCATATTCAGTGTCCAAATGACCAGGTTCAAGTGGTTGTCCAAAAAGTTATAATGACTGACCAAATTCCAATAAATTCAACGTCATAGTTGGCCTCATCACAAGCACAGCACTAAACAATACTTTTACAAAAAAATGTTTGTCGCAAAAAAAACTTCGGTGTTTGGGTCGTCCTTGGGCAATACTTTCTGGTAGCCATCTTAAACAAAAAACATTTTTAAAGATTTTTTCCAATTGTAGTTACCTATCACACAAAACTTCTTCGTCAGCTCGTTCTCATTCATGTACCTACAAATAAACATGGTGCGACCTAACCGACAGCAAAACCACTACCATATATAGCGGGATTGGATGACAGTGGCTCTAAAGCTTGACATTGTTTATGAAAATCAAACAGATGGATTTTTGTTGCCTGAATATGACACACTCAGTGCTCGTCTCTGGTGCACGCCACAATATATGGACTTCTGTTTTTGGTCGTAGATTGCTCTAAAATTGGTTTTAGTTTGGTGTTCTACAGGGTGGCTACTTAGCCATTTCTCTGTGGTTAATCTGGATATGATATTCCCAAAGACATACATGACTAACTCCAGCTGCCCGACAATTGGGAGCCACTCTCGCCTCCCCTCGTTCTTTTCTGCTCTAAAAAGTGGGGTTTTCAGAGGTATATGACACTATGTGATGTTTTTAATGCTGTATTACCCTCTTCACATCAAACTGACCAGCAGCTTTGTTTGGGTTGGATTCAAGCGTAGCTGAAAGCAAATACAATTGAGTCTTGGTATAAAGGCACCTAATTTTCAAAGCGGATGGTCGTGTATCAAAATTTGTCCTTTTTTAAGGGCAAATTGTTGATTTTTGTAAAATACATTACAGATTCACAATTCTCATATCCGATTGGCTTAGAGACATTAATATCAGAATTGGCAGAAGGCGTCAAAAATCGGGGTAAAAACGATTGAACTCAGCAACAGGTCCATCTCTCTGGGTGGTCTTACATCGAGGTTTGAGTGCACAAACCATAAGAAAAAAATAAATACCAGTGAGTCCAAAACCCCTAAAGGTTTGCACAAAGAATTGTGTCCGCCAGCCTATAATAAATTAAACCTAATATTGCCACATCCTCACCAACAACCACTAAAAAACCTCGGACGGTCACTCGATAGTTTTTGCCTGGCACATAGCCTGACGGCTGGTTTAAGGTGATATCATTGGTGTTTTGCCTGGCACTGTCAGAAGAAGTTTCATTGGAGGTAAAAGAAATTTCAATAGTAAATCCGTTGGAGCCTGCTGCAGGATCTCCCTTGGCTTCGTACAATCTCTGGCTGCATTCATAGGCTAACACACCTGGTTTGGTGACATAGAAGAAGAAATAACCAAGCAAAAATATGAAAGAGGGTCTATGCAAATGAGGGTGTAGCCCTTTCATATAATTGGAAAAAGAGTTTGTGGGTTCGAGGCTGAATTTATAGCCAAAGACAGAAAAATAGTGACCACAAAAGAGAATAAACCAAAATATTGTTTGCTAATCAATATTCCAGCTTGGAGAATAAGACGTAAATTGACACAAGATTTATGGAACCAGTGGCCAGACTGGGGCTGTGTAATATGCAGCAGAAGATGGTCTTGTGCTAATCTAAAGGTTGGAAGAGAAATAAGAAAAAGAAGAATTATGAGGGAGATGGCCCAAAGAAAAGCTTTAGAGATCGGCTTAAAAGCAAATGTTTCTCTTTGATCTTTCGACATAAATCAATCTATTTGTCTCAAAAAGGCAGCAATAAAGTGATTTATTGGCCATTAAAAATGTAGTTAGACATTGACGAACAGATATTTCCAACACCCAAAAAGCAAGACTAGAATGCTTATAAGGCAACATAACTAGCTACTATTTGTGTTTGTCCTACTACATACATTGCCCAACTTGCAGTCGAATGTGGTCAAGTTGACGAATCCCTTCTTCTGCATTTCCATGTTGTACCTGACCTACAGTGGAATGCCGTGAAAAGGGTGTTTCAAGACGAGAAAAAGATTACAAGTGGCAGTTGTGTGTATATGCTAGAGTTAAGACGATGCAAACCCGGCTGGTTGTGTGTTCTGTTGAACAGCTCTTCGTACCAACAATCCAGAGCACCAAAGTCAAAATCAGGCATTAGTTTGTTGACAAACAGATAGATGGAGGTGTTGAGGGTGGTGGACAGATCTTCCAACCCAAAAACACAGACAGAATGCCGAAGGTGTTTGCTTTTGCAGTTTTCTCCGTACCATGCAGAATATCTGTATTATCTATGTTAAGTGTTCTGTATCTCAAAAACACTGCTCGGATTCATCTCGCGGGTATGTCTGTGTGCGCATCTCTATCCCTCAGGCTCGCAAGTACCCTAAGCTCCCGGAGAGCTTGTATCGTGTGGAAGCATGCACTACTAGATCTTCTTGCAATGACACTCGGTACCCTTTCTTCTGTTCTTACTTTCAACACTCAAGATGACACTCTAGCCTTCTCCAATGGGCTTGAGAGGTGAGATGCACGCACAGACTTATCTGCGAGATAAATCCAAGCAATAATCTGGATCATTTAGAGGCACTTTTGGCCATGTGTAGTTGATAAAAGAGATGGTAGGAATTATTAAATTGGGTAACGATGTATTCTCTAGACTTGAAAGCAAATCAACCTGGTTACATGGCAAACTCCTATCCCACTCTCTATGCACTCTAAATTTTCATTCTTAGGTTTCAGGCAAAACCATGGTCGGCTGTTTATTTTAATTCACACCATGAGTAAAGCTGCCTGGCATATGGAGAGCATTGGTTGTAACTAGTGTTTGGAAGGAGACTTCATCTACTCCATATACTGGACTATTTAGTTGGGTGAGAAAAGTGGTCAGGTTCAGTTGGTTGACCATATAGTCCACAGCAGCTCTAGAGAACGACATTTCCATATAGCCCTTGGAAAAATACATTGTTGAAGTGCGTTTGTCTGCCATTCTTTGTTTAAGAGAATCTAGAGGAAAAACTTACTTGATTCAATAGTATATGCACTAATGTAAAACACACCATTAGAGAAAATATTAAGCCCTTCAAAAGTCCAATCCATGGTCCAATTCACCCGGTTTGAGTATGTATCATTGAGCTTTAGTATCTTGAGGTCATTCGCACCAGCCATGTATTTGAGTACTTGCACCAACTGAAATCTACCCTTATGTTCCAAAAACAGGGTGAGTTGCTCAGTTTCACTACGGTCTACCATCCATTCGACCCCTAAAAGTGCACAAATTTAGGCTGCAATATAGGTATCTTAAAGTAAAACACACCTCCATAACTCCACCTTCAAGGCTGGACCCCCATGGGGCAGGGAGAGTTCAGATTATCAAAGGCTGACCCTACCACATAATATTTTTACAGCTGACTATGCTATCTATCTTTACAATAAACAAATTTTTCTGTTTAACCTATATAGCAACCCTCGATTTAACGCCCCCTTGAATCAGTCCCTAGGGGGTCGTGAAATCGAGGGTTGACTGTATATTTTTGTTGCTTTCAACCAATCATATTAAGTGGAACCTCTTGATTGGTCCGCACGGAAATGTCGTGGTTCTAAATTGCAAAAGATTTATTTAATATAATACAAAAAAAGCTTAAGAGTTAAGCAAGCCATCCCTTTCCAGCCAATTACCTGCAGCAAGATGACATATTTCCAACCGCGCTCTTGTCTGAGCAGGTTTTTCATGCACTCCAGCATAGAAAAAGACATGTTGTGACCAGAACTGTCTGTTTCAAAAGCAACATCGTTGACGAAAACGTTAGGAAAGCAGCTGGTCAGATTGTCGATTCTAGCCTTGTAGAGGGCATCTGCTTTGGCATCAACTGCGTAGCAATACCTAAAAACTTGGGTTATTTTGCCATTCGGTTTGGGGTCTTGTTCAATCGAAACTCGACTGATCTTACCAGTTGTTGGGGGAATAGCTGGCTGCTAGTTCCATCTCCACAAGCAAATAGTCCTGTAACTTTTTGTATGAGTGGGTTGCTTTTCATATTATGTCAGCTTAAAAACAATGCCATCAAATTTCTATGCTAGTCCCAAAGTCCACACCGTGTAAATGGCTCTAGAAAAGGCTATTGGAAAGTGAGCCTCTTGAGTGGAAGCTGGTTGGTCAGGGAAGTAGTGTCTGCGATGAATTGATTGACAGTCAACTGCAAGCTCTGGCTCATCTTTGTATGTTACTCTGTTTTCAACCAGTTGCTCGATGTATTGCTCCTCACCCTTCAGCACTCGAGCACAGTCTAGATGCTTTTTAAGTAAAAATATAATAAAACTGCTCTATAGAAATTAGTGAGTCTTAAAAATTCAATCTCACCAATTTGAGAAGTAGATGGATGGCGGCGATAGACTCTTTCGGTGGAAAATGTATGTGGAAACAGGTTGACAGCTAGAAAGATAAGGCTAAGACCATATCTTAGCTCACCCATTTGTGAGCAACAAAGGTAAAGCAGCCGACCAACAAAAGAGGTCACATACGGCTGGTCGTGGTCGAAGCTGAGACCAATAAACCTGATAAAAAATAAAATACATCATGATTTGTAACCCCCACACCCATTCAACTAAATCCACCAGATTATGTAATCAAGGTGCGAGTCTGATCCCGCTACAACCAGTCCGATAATGTTTTGATTAAAAGCCCTTTTGTGCAGGTGACGTGCATAAGAAATACAATGAACTGTTGTTTGAATTGGCAGACTTTTGCTGTCAATTTATAATTTGTTGAGGTTTTTTTTAAATGGTCCACCTTTTCTGAAGCAGGTAATCTTTTGCTTGCTTAAAAATAAAGCTTAAGAGTTAAGCAAGCCATCCCTTTCCAGCCAATCACCTGCAGCAAGATGACATATTTCCAATCGCGCTCTTGTCTAAGCAGGTTTTTCATGCACTCCAGCATGGAAAAAGACATGTTGTGACCAGAACTGTCTGTTTCAAACGCAACATCGTTGACGAAAACGTTAGGAAAGCAGCTGGTCAGATTGTCGATTCTAGCCTTGTAGAGGGCATCTGCTTTGGCATCATCTGCGTAGCAATACCTATTAAAATGGTTGTATATAAGTATCCTGATTCTTGAACAAAATTCTGTTTATAGCATTGAAAAGCCCTGTCAATTCTGCATCAAATGGCACTCCACACACAATTTTTATATAGATTTGAAAAAATTGTAGGCAGAACCAAGTCAAAAATGAAAAAAAAAATTGTAGGCAGAACCAAGTCAAAAATGAAAAAAAAAATATTATTCTAAAAATTATCTTAAAAATTCAGGAAGCTGAGATACAGCCATTATCTCAGAATTTTTTTTCTAACGTTCTCAGTGGTCACAATGATCTCAATAATCCGAATCTAAGAGCATAATTTTGTAAATTGTTTTGGTGGTTGAGATATGATTGCAAGTAAGATGGTCGCTATCTGAGTGACTTTATTTAATTACTCCAGCTCTTCAAAAAACATAAATTGACAGAAGCCATTTAATTATTTTTAAGCTTCTTTCTGCTTCTAATTTCTTTGTGCCACACTGCAACTCCATGCCCTAGTGTTTGTATTGATTTGGGCGTGCACGGGCTGGCATGTTCTCTGGTTGTCTGCCATTGCTGCCACTCACATTACTAGGAAGACAGGAAGCTAGGCAAAAAGAGGCTTTTCACGGCTTCCAGCAGTCCGTGCGTGTGTCTTTTTTGCACATGCTCACACAAATGTCTTGCAAAAGCCAACTAGATTGGCCTCAGGCACATTTTTATTTGGAGACAAGTAAATTGACTCTTTTTGTCTTAATCTTTCGGCAATTCCATCAAGGCCACTCTCCTAATTTATTTGCTTTAGATAAGTGGACATTTTGTCTCTCCCAAAATGGCTACCAACCCTTCGGTGATCGACCAAAACGATCCGGATGACTCCTTGTTTTCTCAACAACTCAATTCTGGAGCACAACAGGAAGTGCCGTGGTGGCAAAAGTTGGGTTTTTGTGTGGCTAGTGCTTTTTTTGTTGAATCTCAATTTTTGTATTCTAGGAATTTTCTCCTGCAACAGCCAACTTTGGTGAATGCATGGTATTTTTGGGTTTTTGTAGAAGAATTATGATTCTTCTTTTTTGTTGTAGGAATGGTGTTTTCCCAACAGTAATTGTCAACATTTTTGGCATCGTAATCTTCCTCAGACTAGGCTGGGTGGTCGGCACATCAGGCGTTTTTCAGGTTGGAAAGTGGGATATTGAACAATTGAATATGCTTTTTGAACTTTTCGTAATCAAATACAAACATTTCGTCTAAAAAATTTCCTGCAATCATCTTAGTATGCAAAATTTCTTCAGGAATTTGAATGTGAAAACAGAATTTGATTAAATGGCTTGCCTTTTGAAATATAAGCACAGTTACCGTATTCTCTCTAATGGAACCACACCCCTAATTCAAAATCGTGTTTTTGGCACTGTTTTTTGGCCTACTTTTTCCAAACAAGTCTTAGACAAGTTACCACCCAATTTATAGCTAAAACAATAAGCTACAATTTGAGTGGTAACTTGCTTGGGAGCTGTCTCCAAAAAGTAGGTTGAAAACACAATGCCAAAAACACGATTTTTAATTAAGGGACGTGGTTCTATTAGAGAGAATACGGTAGTCGTAAATTTAGTTTTAGCGTTTTTTAGTCTTGAACATCGGCAGCCAAGTTTCTTATCAAAATTCTGTTCAAACATTCGGATTTTTCGAGTTCTCTGAGGTCTTAGCCACAGTGTCCTAGAAAAAAATCTAAAAACAAACGAAAGTCCTGCATAGATTAGACGTTGACCTAGAAATTGCACGAAAGCTTTCCCTAATAAAAATGATCCTTCCTTTTCCTTAAGGCAATTGTGGTGGTTTCGCTATGTACTCTCTTTTCTATGATCACTGTACTCTCTGCCATTGGAATTTGTAAGGATAAGAATTTGCTAAAAAATGTATCAACAAACAAGTCTTATTGTATTCAGGTGAAAGAGTAAGCAATTTTGACTACAAATTTAGTCTCTTAAGGTGCCTACCAATACTTTCTTTAGTGTAAAATACAGAGTGGTGGTATTTACTTCCTAGTCTCGCATGTTTTGGGCAAAAGAATTGGAGGTGCAATTGGCATTATTTATACATTTGGCCAGGCCACTGGTTGGTTTCATACTCATATTCTTTATTTCATTAGTTTTCATAATTTATTCAGCCACAAGTTTGGTGGCTCTCGGCTTTGGCGAGAGTATGGTGCGCTTGTTCGGCGTTTTCAGCCAGTCAGCCACTAAAGTGTTTGCTGTTGTTGTGCTGGTAAATAATTCAGGTTGGATATACAAGCAAATAAATTGAGTTGTAGGTGATTTTAACGGGTAAGAAAACTAAGATTTTTTTCATTATACATGCATTTTACAAAGTTTTGATTTGCAGGCCTAGCCATTATAAAGTCAAACTTTGATTTAACGCCGCTCCCCCCCTTGAGACCAACCCTAGGGGGATGTTAAACCGCGGGACCGTTAAATCCGGGTTCTGGTTATCGGGAGTCTGGATAATTTGTGGGTGATCAACCAAATTAAGCCCAGGGGCCGTTGAATCGAAGGGCTGTTAAATCGAGGTTTGACTGTGCTTCTACATTCTCAACCTTGTAGCTCTAAATTTTGCCGGTCTGAGGTTTATCATTCGCCTGCAATTGCTGCTGATGTGCTTCCTTGGAGTGGCTATTATGGACTTTTTGTTGGGTGCTGTTTTCACACGAGACTTAGGTTCCAACTTTCCTTCTTCTCAAGCCCTAGGTCAACCACCTATGCAAAATTTCAGAGCACGGCATTGATTTTTTGAGCAGAGAGAGACTGAACGCCAACTGGGAGCCACATTACGCCGTCACAAATTGCTCCTTTGAAGGAACCACATTTACTACCAAACAAGAAAGCTTTTTCAGTGTCTTCGGTGTTCTCTTTGCCAATTTTATTGGCGTGTTGGCAGGTTGGCTTTTGGTGCTATGCTTCAAGCCGTTTATTTAATTATACTTGACTATTGTAGTGCCGTCCCTTCTATTTCTTTTTATTCGTTTTAGTTAAGTCTGCAAAAACGCATAAAAAGGTTTGTGGGGGTAGTGCTGGAGGATGGAAGTACCGGAGGGATTCCGGACAGGATTTCTGGAAAAGAATCGGATTCCTGATCCGGTGGTGGCAAAAAACCGGAATCCGTACGGATACCGGATTTTTTAGGACATGCATAAGCATTTTATAAAAATAATTCCCCACAAGAAAGCTATTTTCCGACCCTTTTAGTCATAGAAATCCAGTTTTTGGGAAGTCGAATAGCAATGGTATTATTAGGTACTACACTAAGGAAACTAAGCCATATAACTAGTGCTGGAGACCGAACCGGAATTCGTACGGATTCCGGTCACCAGAATCCGGTTTTTCTCAAATATGATATGATGCAAAAGGAAAA
>BBSZ01006336.1:29411-44130 GCA_000981365.1 Subanguina moxae | reverse complement strand
TGGTTTTGTTGACTGGGGCCTACCGCATAAATAAACTCTGGTATGCATACATATTTTATGCATCCAAAGTCACTTTCAAGTGATTTGTGTCTATGGTATGTGTGTGTGCGCATCTGAAACACAAGCCTCCAAGCCCCCTGCGCCCCCAAAGGGGGCGTAGGAATTTTACACGTTTTCGAAGCTATAACGTTGAAAAAAAATAGTTTTGGGCGTTTTTGAGCTAGGCGGTATAGTGTACTCCTGCCAAGATTTTGGCTCAGGCCTAGATTCTGCTTCTTAAACTTGTACTTCTCGTAGAAATGACTTTTAAGAGCATGTCTTTTTTAATAACATGTTTTACTTATAAGTTTTTCGTTCCATCTGTGTGTCTCAGACAATGTGGGCTCGACGTTAGATTGAGAGTACAGTAGCGCCCTACAATAGTGTTTTGACGAATCATGTAATGCAACACAGTTAAAGACCATACTTGTTGAAGACAATGGAAATCGCCAAAAACTAAATACCCATTGGACATATTCTCTTTTGTCTACCATTATGCTCTTTCTTGTGCTTTAAAAATTTTTGAAAGACCTCAGATGAAAATATTGACAGACCAGATAGAAAGTGTCCTGAATGCTGTTTGAGATATGTCAGATTTTGGGATTTCGATTTTAAGAAATTTATTAAGAAATATGTTGGGCTGGAACGTCCCACGCATATCTCTATTTTTAGTAAAAAATCAGTCATTATAAATACTCTTTCTCTTATCTTAACATTTACCAGACTTTTTTCAACTCGCAAAATATTTACAGCTGTTCCGTTGCAGCCGAGAATCTGAGAGCTCAGAGTCGGAGGATGACCAGATATCCCAAGAGATGGCTAAGTACAACACGAAGTTAAAAGAGGACTCCCTCAAATCCATCCATTCTTCCCCTCATTATGGTCGTCCTCCATATGCTCACCACTCTTCTGTTCACCATCGCTTTTGTCCCGTGCGCAGCATCACTCCGGAAGAGGAGAATAAACTTTCAGAAGTAGACAAAGTCAAAGATCAGATTGCTGCTCACAACTGCGTCAACTTCCAGCAGCTCTTCAAAGGCAATACTGTGCCTTTAGGTGACCTAGGATATGGACGGCCCCCAATTGCTTTCTTACAGAAGCCCGTGAGTTTTTTTCTGATACTTTTAACGGGCGGAACTAACTGGTGAGTCATAAGTCTTTTGCAACCTTTTAAGCTTACTTTTAAAAATATAAATATTGCAATTCAAAAATTCTAAATATGCTGAGTTGTAGCCCTGACAATTCTTTATACAACTGTATATTCACTGTTTATTATTGTTGAAATTTCATCTGGATAGTGAATCAAACAAAGAGAAGAGAGAAATATGAGTCATGCATTGTCTTTTTTTTCTACGTCTATCATACTTGTTAGCAGTAAAAGTCTACATTATTGCCGTCAAGAAAGCGGAACTTCGGCTTAGCGCCATTTTTGAAAAATAAATCTAGGAAGCTGTCCGCCCTAATATATACCAAGAAGGTACGCTTAGGCAAAGCAAGAAGGTTTAGAATTATTGGTAAATGTGTTTTTGGTGATTGGTACTTTTGGAAAGAAATCTTTTTGGTAAGAATTTCACGTAGCGGTAATATATTGGTTTTATAGTGGTAAGAAGAGCAAGAAGATTACCAAAAGAACTTTCTATCTTCTTCCCAAAAGTACTAATTACCAACAACACATAATTAACCACCGATTCTACACCCAGTTTGACGTATTAAAGGGAGAACTAAAGCAAATGGTGATTCCACATAGAAGATTGTGATTGACTGCAGCACTAACATTAGTTAGTGCTGCAGTCAATCATATTAGGAACAAATTAGTAAAAATTATGTTTTTTTTTGCTATTTCAGGCCCAAATTAAAGCTGCAACTAAACCGATATCCATTTTTGAGAATGCGGGCTCCAGCTCACCCGCCAAAGAGACCAACAATTATGGAGCGCCTTTGAATTGCAACACCTACTCCGAGCATTTATTGTTTCATATCAAGAAACATATGCAAGACCAATTGGAAAGGGCTACCAGGAATGTGGATAAGACCAAGCAGAGTACGGAATCTCTAACCTTGCTAGACTTCAACATACAAGTAGATTCATCGAAAGAAGCGGAGACAACCTGTGACGAAAGCACTTTCTATGATTCCATTCACGCACAGAATGGAAAGCTAGCTGACCAACAAAACCAAAATGTTGTGGAAGTGAAGGCAGTAGTTGAGGACAAACCAAAGATTCTTGAAAATATGGGTACTTCTTGTTCATTTTCATGTAAAAAAGAAAAATGCCAATTATAAATAGCTTGCCGAATCAAAGCACTATCTATTATAAGCCTTCTTTGCCGCATGGTTAAGAAGGTAAAACAAATTAACATTTTTTAAAACCACAATCGATATCTATTAAGTAATTTGATGTCAAAGTTGACGCTGAATATGAAACTAAAACATGATAGGACGAAAATTTAAAAAAAATTTTGAAAAAAATATCAAAATTTATTGAAGACTTTAAATTGACAAAATTTAAAAAAACATTAATTTGAAAACAAATTCAAACAAAATGCTCCTCAGTTTTACGTTAATGGAGAGTGAACCAACTCTTTAATATTTAGACCCTTCTGCTGACTCCAAGTTGCTCTGTGAACTTGAACCAGTCTTCAAGGCCTCAGTTGTCCACGGTAACACCCAGAAAGAGGAGCCTTTTCCCACTCTCTCTGCGGATGCATTTTCAAGTCGATCAAAAGTGTTAGATACTTTTATGGCTAAAGCTAAACCAGTGGGTGGAATGGAAAAAAAAAACTGGGAGGTTAATGAAGACTTCCCAGAGAACATTAATTGGAATGGAATAACTGAGGTGGATTGGAATGCTGTCAAGACTGACGAACCCAAACCAGAAGGCAGTACTCCTGGCATCTCCAGTCCTAAGAAGAAGACCCCAGAAATTAAGTGGGATTTAGAGGAGGAGCCTAAAAAAAACGCCAACCCAGCAGAGCCACAAGAATTTGACAAGCAACCACAAAAGGTCCATCTTTTCTTTGACCTCAACCTGGATGCTACTTCTTCATACAGCTCTGAGAGGTAGGCTTTTGAAATTAAAAACAAATATATTAATTATTTTATATTTTGAGAAACCAGTCGCAGCAGCAGTTAAATAGCACTCAGCCAAGAAGCTACAGCTCGTTAACACACATGCCTATGCCCAGCTTGTTTGAGCAAAGTGCTACTTGTAGTAAGGAACTCAAAGCATCAAACATTGGTAAGTCTTTTAATTCAAAAAAGTTAAAAAAACTGCTCAATTTGTTGATAAAAAAAGCCTTGATAGATCAATGATTCTACAGTTGTTCCTACTGTAAACTTTATATAATTTTTCTACCTAACTTCTACATCTGCGCGTTTTTCTACATCTGCACTTTTTCTGCTTTTTAAAGGCTGTGACCGTATTTTTTGTACAAAATGCTTTTTTTAAGACTTAAATCACACTGGCTAAACCTTACTTTAGAGCATAGTTTAAGAGGAGAATTGAGAAGAGAGTTCTTAAATTAAGGATTACGGTATCCGCCATAATTCTACTTTAAATTGTTTTAGGTTAGTTAATTAACTTTTGAAAAGCTCTACAAAACTCTGTGTTTAGATTTTTTGTTTTTATGCGTTTTCATTTTGAAAAAAGAAAATTTTCGAAAACTTGATCATTGTTCTCTATCAATTGTCCGCAACTATATATTATTATATGTTAATTTAGAGCCATTTATTGATCTGAGTAAAGAGCTCAAGAAGTGCCAAATAATAGAATTTCAAAGCAGCGACCGGCCCTTTTTGACCCCTTTTCATGATATAGCCAATCCAACAGAGGAAGTAGAGCAGCACTGTGTTCAGCAGCCAAACAAAAAGGTGAGTACTAAAGAAAATGGGAATGAGAAGAAGCAGAAAATTATCTACTTGGCTGCGGCTATCTCTATGGCTACAATGGCATCTTCAGAAGGAGTTTTAAGGGTAAGCTAACTTTTTTTTTCAATTACTGAACTACTAAAATACATCTATTGCAAATACATATTCTGATTTCTGTATATACCGTATACTGTATTTGCCATAATTATAGCCCATCCTTGAATTTAAAAATTGTGCTTGTAACATTGTGTTTTTGGCTTATATTTTCTTGGTGGCTCATGAACATTTTATATACGGCGAAAGATTTTTGCTGGATTTCGGTATACACATCGGCTATGTTAAATGCGCTGAAGTCGCTCAACCCCAATATGTTTTCTTTCAACGTCTGTTGTATAATATACATATAGAATAAAAATATTATATCCTAATTTAATTTAGTGCATTTCAGCTATCCAAGCTTGTGAAAATAATAGACTCGGTTTTTGGAGGACATGCTAAGCCTGAGTTGTACGGACATGAAGATTGGTGCTCATTCATCAAGCAGCACTGTCGCAAAAACATACAAGTCATTCCCAAGAATCATCACGAGGTAAATTACTTATTATTTTTTTTTATTATGAACATTTGAGAGTCCAAACACGTCCATTCAGGCTCTTTTGATTTGCAACAACTCCGATGATGAAAATTAAACTTGAATTAGAACAGGGCGAAAGGGTTTATTTTCCTGTTTAAACACTCCAACTTTTTTGATCATTTTATGTGTGTCGTGTTTGCTTAAAGATTTTTTCTTGTATTTTCTACCAGAAATCACTATAAATAAACTAACAAGGCCACACTATTTTCAACCGTGTTAGTTCTGGTCATACCTTTTAAATTCACAGTTTCTTAAAATTTTCGTTAGAAGGTTGAATTTTTAAGAAAAAATAATGCTAATTTTGGCTGTTGGTGCGAAAGAATAAAGCCTCAAAAATTAGATAAAATATAGTGTCTAAAATGCAAATGATAACCATAAAGACATAGTCCAAAGCAAAATGTCTTCAAAAAATGAACGCAATCCCATCCTTCAGCACTACTTAAAATTATTCAATTCAAACACAGACACTTTGTCAGACATTATTATCGGCTGTTAGAGTTGGATATAGATTACCAGTGAATAATTTATTATAATTATTAAATACTTATTTAATGAGTAATGCTAGTGGCTATCGCTTCTCCGTTCTTTTTGTAGTATTTGACCTGCTCCTTGTTTTGCAAAGTTATATGGGTGAAGCCAGCAGGTTTCTTGGTGGCATACACGCAGAAGACTGCATTCGCCTGTAAAAAATACAAAAATATTAAAATTTCTTTCAAAAATTAATCTCACAAATATCAAAATGCCGGCAATGATATAGAAAATAATGTGCCATTGCAAGGCATTTCTGTCGTCTTGAACAAAAATAGCTACAAGAGCAGGAGCGACAAAGAAGACCAAGCATTTAATAAATTGAGTAAAAGCTATCACAAATTCTGCATATTGTCTAAAATAAAGGAATTTTAGTTTGCAATGAATATACCTTAATATGAATATAATGAATATATACCTGGAAACTAGTGCTCCACACTTGTAGTAGCCACCACTATTGAAGCCTAGAGCAGCTTGGACAGTGCAGAAGAGAATAACAGTGAGGATGGGGACACCAGCTGGCGCATAGCACAAGTATATGTAGACAGCTGCTGGGATTAGTAGAGCTATCGAGTTGAAGAACCACATCTTTTTGCGCTCTGGTAAGCAACTAAATCCCACTTCCAAGAATATTAGAAAAAATTTTATTTATTTTATACTGAAAAGTGTCACTGGCATATCCAGATGCCATTTTGAAGGGAATATGAGCCAAAGCAACCACAGCTCCAAGAAACCCAGTTTCTGTTGTGCCATATCCAAGGACCTAAAATTATTTTTGTAGTATAAAGTTGACTTTAGAATTTTTGCATGAAAAATACATTTTTAATGTAAGTGGGTGCATAGATGAATAGGAAGAATTCTGAGAAAATGACAGCAAATGCATTGAGCCATACAGTCCATACTACTTTGCTTTTGAGAATCTCCTGCAATCTTTCAAGTTCAATTTTGACACTTTTTTTTCAAATAGAGGAAGGAGATGTGACACAGAAGTATTTAAGGTCTTCCATGTCGTTTATTTTTCTTCTATATTTTGTGTAGATCCAAACATCCATATTCGAAGCCTTCTACTCGCAAAAAGACATTTTAGGCTATTGGCTTTGGGAAGTTAAATATTTGGACCCGATATTAGATATCAATCTCCATCTCCTACTTTCCATGCCCGTTGAGGCCAACACATAAAACTAGAAACTCTATCCAACCAGATATGGCACAAATCTTTCGCGAACTCTATGGGCATCACTCTTATCGAAGTGGATCACGGAAAGTTCTTTTGGAGTCACGAAGGGGTTGTATTGAGGATCGTCTGTGTAAAACACTATCCAAGCTACAAACAAAAAAAAAGAGACTACTGCAAATGAGTAGTGCACCCAAGGCCAGCCAAAAGAAGAGTCACAAATCTAAATTATGTTTGAATAAAGTAAAATAACTAAACTTAACGAACTAACTGCTACCATTCCAGAAAAGACATTAGTCAGAAAAGAGGCCAATGAAGAAAAGCAGGTGAGAACGCTCAAAAATTTGGCATTTTCTTTCAAAGCAGCCCATCTTGTGCACATAACGCCAACTACTGCAAAGTCGCACGCATATGCAAGTCCCTACAAAGTAATTTACAGAGATATTCAAATGTTTATAATAAAGGTAGTGGTTACTTGAAAAACCCGCACAAAAATAAACCAGCCGAAGCCCGCAGCTGCTGCTAGAGGAATAGCAGCCGTAGACAAGGCAGAAAGTATTCCAAAGACCACAAATACATGCTTGGCTCCATAGTGAGAGCAGATGTAGCTGAATGGAAAAGTGGCCACAGCACTGGCTATAGCTACTGTCCACTGCAAAAAGGTCTTCTCCACCTGGGAGTAGATGTAGACTGGGTGCTGGTAGTTCTGAAAATGCAATGGCTAGATTTTAATTTAGTGATCAATCCTGAAAGAAACAATACTTTCTCAAGTGCGACAGTTCTGGATGTGACACTGCTTATGCCTTGTAAACGCAGTTAATGTAAGTGTAGAGGCCTGCCAAAATCGACTTACAATAATTGCGTGAACAAGCCACTAGTAGCCAGAGACAAAATGACCCAACGCAATAATGTCTATACGGCCAAATAAACTTCGTTTAAGAAATTTTCTTTTGAAAAATTTTATTTTTTTTCTTAATAACCCAAACTTCTTTTTCATTTTGAACAAAACTTTTTTTTTCAAATTATTAAATACACTCGAGAAATTATTGTGAAGTAACCAATTCGGTTAGTCCCAAAAATTTTAATTTATGGACTTTTTCTTGCAAATAGTGTAACCGAGCAAGATAGTGTCTCTGCTTTTTCTGGAGAAATAGAATTGAGTTTTTAGAAAACAAATTAAAATCTAATTAAAATTCTGAGCCATAGCATTAAATATAGTTACGAAAATGAGTTGGCGCCAATAAAGTGACCAACCCTAGAAATTATTTAGTTTACATAAGGATTGAAAAAGCACTGTCCCTAAAAATATGTTTGTTTTTATGAAGCTTACAGTTGTCAAATTATGCTCTTTTGCAGCCATTGGGTCCATGCAAATAATGGTGAAATTTAGAGTTAGCATGTTTGCAAATACAGAGGTTAGACACAATGTTCCAAGAATAAGAATAAAAAATCTAAAGTTGTTGTGGAATATACCGGCACAATATGTTTTGGGTTGGGGTGCCAGAGTAGTGCCTTCACTAAACGAACCATTTCTGCTGCTGGGGATATTGGTCGGCAGCAGTTGGTCAGTGAATTTGGTAGGCTTTAATATCTGGCTTGGAGGCATATTTGAAACGTTCTGAAAGCGACTATCAATAATCAATTATAATAAACTTTGGCTGGAATGCATTATTATGCACGGGTCGTAAATGGTCTGAAATCATGTTTTTTATATGTTTTATTTAAAAGAAAATGTTTTTTTTTATGCAGTTTTTTTAGTGTAAGTTTTTATTAAAGTTTTTTTATGCAGTAGGTCACACTATTTGAAACTATGTTCAAATCCTATCTTTATTGGTCTTTTTTTAGGTCAATAATCATCAAAAGTCAAATTTTGGTCACTTTTTTTGTCAATAGTGGTCGGCCGCGTCCTAAAAACACGTTTTCTACACGTTTTAGGTGCTAAAACATTGAAAAAAACATGATTTTGAGCTATTTACGGCCAGTGTGTAATAGTGCAGTTTAGCCTAAACTTTTATATTTGAGGGTAAGCCGCCCAAAAATAATTAAGAATTCTACAACGAATCATGGAGGAACACAAGTGTTCAATAATACAGAAACATTACCTATTGGCCAAAGTCAATGAAGGGATTAGAGGCCCAATATTGACATTTTGATAAGCAACAAACATTGTTCTTTGGCTATTGATTGGAATGTAGGTAAGAAAATCAATGTCCTTCACGCAAAAAAGCTTTAAAAGAAGTTTTTTGGGTTTCATTTATATATATCGTGCTTTTTTTCTCTAGTTAACACACATATAAACCTTTTTTATATCTGCCCACTGGACTCAATCTATATGGATGTCGGATTAGCGAGGGTTTACTGTAGTAGAATATATAGCGTGAAGGTTTTTTATTTTTTTTTAAGCGTATTAAGGGTCACTAGGGCAATCAACAAGGCATTCACCCCTCAAAAGATTTGAACTCGAGGCTCCCAAACCTTTTACAGAATGAATCCTTTTGGCATATAAATGCATAAGCTGTTTTTGATTAGTTTGCTGAAAAAAACGTAGTATGATACACATACATCAAATATTTTTTCTTTGCCCGGTAAGGCACAAAGTCCTGATTTTTTTGGATGGTACTTTATTCTGTCTTTAAATTTTATTTTTACCGTATTTCCTCTAATAGCTCCCCTGGGGGAGTTTTTTTTTGGATAACCCCTAGAGGGGGGAGCTATTAGAGCGGGGGGAGCTATTAGAGGAAATACGGTATGTCCGAAAATTCTACCTTTTTGCCCGTAGATGCCCGTAATTCTTTTAAGTAATTTTCTTCACTTTCTTATGTTTTTTATTGTTCGAAAATTTCTTGAGAGGGGAATTACTTGCTGTAAATAACCAGCAATATTCATGTCTATAACTAAGTTGTATAGGTGTCAAAACTAGTGCTAAAGAATGGGGGTGCGTACGGGTTTGCGGGGCGAGTTTTGAGGCCTGTTGCGGATTGCCCGTTACCCGCATATAAAATTGCAGATTAAGCGCCGTTTCGCGGGTCAACTCCGAGTTACACATACGTATTTAATGAACGGAAAAAAATCGCAAAAAAATTTGAACAGAGAATCTTTATTCCCACAAACAAAAAAGTAAACATAAATAGCATCAGTACATGTCGTTAACAACCGGGAGATTTTTGTTGAGAAAGATAAACTGCTCTGCATTGAATGGTTCCAGCGAATATCTTTTATAATGGAAGACATCCCTGGCGTGAATGAACAGCTATTCACTCGCAATGGACGTAGTAGGAGCTGACCAAAAGCGATGAGCTGCCTTGGAGAGAATCGGAAAACGCACGACGTTCTTTTGCGAATAGACGACCGGATCAAAGATAAGTTCCAGAGTCCTTTCGGAATTGTACGACACGATTTCATATAGCAAGGTAACCCTCAAAATATGCGCAGATTCTTTTTTAAACATACATATTGCAAGCCCTAAATTCAAGTATGTCTACTTATTCCCTTTGAAAAAAAGTTATTGGCTTCTTTGTCACCGGCTCATTTGCCACTATCACATCTTCCACTATATCTTAATCATTCGCCATGAACTGATTGGCAGGCTGATATTGATTCCTAATCTATTTCTAGTAGAGAAACAAACCGGTCAAGGTCCCATAGTCATATTTAAAAAACACCGTATTTTGAACACATACCGGATGTGTTCGCAACGAAATTGTCGATCATGGATGACTCGCTTGATTTATTCATAATTCATTTGATCTATTTGCACCATATGTTTTGCAGAAAACAAAATTTGTGTCAGCTTTCTTTTCTAAAAAGTCAATTCGCCAGATAGCATGACTCTGAATTACAAATAAAAACTAGTAATAACCAAAAAAGTTTATCGAAATTATTCGTTCAAAAATTGCTCGCGGATTACCTGCGGGTTTTGGCTTGAATGCGTACGGGTAACGGGTGCAGGTTTTTTGGGGTCATGTGCTGTGCGGGTTTGCGGATTTATTCGCGGGTTACCCGGCCCGCCTCCTGCACTAGTTAAAACCACAGAAGAAATTTTGCCATTATTTTGAGACCTTCATACTTCCACTTTACGCTTTTTGCTAATTATTCATATTAAGTGATGGCTCATTAAAAAGCTGAGCAATTTCCCTCTCGAGAATTTCTTAACCAGCAGGAAAAACATGAGAAAAATTAAGGAAACTTATTGAACGACAGAATTTGTGGCCATAAAAGTAAAATTTTGCGGGCAGAAAAAAGTACCATCCGATTTTTTTTTTGAAAATTTTGATTTTTAAGCAATAATACAATTTGCTAATTTGCCTAAAAAATTATCAATTCCTAGCAAAAATTGTTGCGCCAAAAAGACACCTTGTTGCACCAAATTAAATTTATTTTTTCAGCATGAACCCGCATATTTTTAAGAAATGTATAAATAAAATCTCAGAGACTCAAGCTGAAAAAAGTTGGTAGAAAGTAGCTGAAACATTGCCAAAAGACAATCAACCTATTTCTACAGCGAATTTTCTCCATACCTCCTCATACAGAACAATTCATAATATAAAAGCCCAAAAAAATTTTACTTTGAAATCAAGTAATTTTTTAACTAAACACAACCAATACTATCAATACAAGAATAATGAAACCTTTTCAGTAGTAATAAACTAACAATTCCAAAGTGATAGACTGCCCTAAATTGTTTCCAGAAAATTGGTACTACTCAACTAATCAGATCTTACAACTAGACAACTCTAAAGCAACAGTCAAAAACGTTCAATCATTACTTCTTGAAAGAAGTCAACACCCGCTCAACAAAAGGGTTTTAAAGCACAGTTTTGGTACAACGCACTATTTAATTTATAAAAAATATTTAATACTAAAAAACTATAGCTCAATTTTTTAAAATTACTATTTAAATACTAAAGATGAAAAAAATATTATGTTAAATTTTTTATTCATTCTATAATATATTATTGTCGGATGGAAGAACAGGTTTTTGATATGTGAGTTGATCGATTTGTTCAATTTTTTATGAGGACTGAAAACGCAAGGAGAAAGTGGACAATGCTGATTTATAAGTATATAATTAGGCAAGTTAATTGTGTATTTATACATTTTAAGCTGAAAAAAGAATGAGAACATAAAAATACGTTAAAAAAAGCTATATATTTTTTTCTATGCTAAATTTATTTATTTTTGGTACCAAATTTGAGAGCTGACCTTTTGAATGATGACAGTCTTTTTAGAAATAAAAAGAGGTTTGCGTTGTCTCTAACCATGAAATATTTATATATAGCCCATGAGATAAATAAATACAGTAAATAGGGTATTCCTTTTGATCGGAAATTTGTGACTTTTGAAGTTTTCCAGGAATCCGCTTGTTACTCGACTGCGTTACAACAACTTACGTCAATCTAATATACCAAAATTGAATAGTTGATTTTCTCAAATAGAAACACGCTTCTGTTCCAATTCCTTTTTTGGAAATATGCTCAGTTTTATAAAAAAGTTGTGGCGCTACTGTATCATACCCCTTATATCTGTATGGGTGGGCATAAGTGTATGCCTAGGCCTAACTGTAAGGCTTTAAGAGCTGGAAGACAGCAAAAGTTTTGCTTGAAACCATAGGGAAAACTAAGATAAACAAAAAACATGTATTATTTTAATGATTTTTAAGCTCCTAACTTATTTGAAAAAGTTGGAATTTAAGTGCAAATTTTGGTGACACAAATAACATATTTTGAGCTGTAACCTTTTTTGGACTAGGACGCACAGAAAATTTCATTCACCTACCTTTCCTTTCATTTTTAACATGGCTTTACTTTTTTAACCTTTACAGTAATCTATGTTGATACTATTATGTTATTGACTATTTATTGCGTATTTTTCCTTTGATTACGTGGCAAGATCTACATTCGGAGACTGATGGCTACTTTCGAAAATTATGCAAGATTTTAGAAAAAAGATCAGCTTCTATGGGATGTAATTACTTCAATAGATGCAGTGTTTAACAACATTGATTGAAATTCTTCTCAATGGTTTTGACATAAATATTAACTCTAGCATGAAATTCTTTATTTCTACTTTATATCTTTATGGAAATAATTATTTGATGACACCTTGGTTACTGCAACAAGGAGATGAGCTTTTTTAGTAAATTCGAAAGCTGAAGGTCTAGTCAGTTTCAAGTTTTTATAAAATGCATTTGAGTCTCTTATGGTGCCAACCAGGGCCGCAGCTGCTTTCTGTTTGTTTCTCTTTTTTGGACTAAAAAACCAGAAAACTAGAATTTTTCACACCATCGTTAGAATTATTCACGTAACTTTTTGTTCCGAAAAATGATGAGGCACAGCTTTTGGGTTGATTCCTATTTGTGATTTGGCCGTGCGAAGATTCACTTAATGTCAATTCCAAGCAAATTTTGTCCGGAGCAAATTTTGGTTTTTAATCTTGTCACGTACCGAGTTTTAATAGCTTTAATAATGGCTCAACTTTTGATTGTCTACACATATTGACAGTTACTATACATGAGCAGTGGAATATTGAACATACAGATATTACAATTCTATTCAACCTCAAATTTAGCACGTGTTACCTTAGAAATGCCTATCTCCAGTTTGTCTTCACTTTTGCATTGACCAACTCCCGCTAAAAAATATTTAACTACATTGTAAACATTAAACAAATAAATATTACCAGGTGTGCCAGTGAGCACCAAATCACCAATTTCCAAAGTTACAAATTTGGTGATATACTCCAAGATTGCAGGGATGCTAAAGATCATTCTGTTAGTCATGGCTTGCTGCCTGGTTTGCCCATTAACTTTGCAGTAAATTTCCACGTTGTGAGGATCGCTAACAATATCTTTAGACACAAACTGGCCTACTGGACACGAGCTATCGTATGATTTGGCGATAAACCAGGGATGTCCTTGTTTTTTGAGCTCGTCTTGCAAGTCTCTGGCTGTCATGTCCAAGGCTAAAATGTATTTCTCATAAATCAGGTTTTTTTGAAGTATACATTCAAACCAATTGTGTAGCCGCCAACATAGTCAAAAGCATCTGTTTGGTTTATCTGCTGTGCCTTTTTACTAATAACAACGCCAAGTTCAACCTCAAAATGTAGGTTTTTGGAACCAAATGGGATTTGAATCTTGCCTTCTCCTTCAGCCAAGTATGAATTTGTGGTTTTCGAGAAGAGCAGTGGCTTGCTTGGCACAGGATTGTTCAGCTCTGCTGCGTGTTCTTTGTAGTTTCTACCGATGCAAACTATCTTTTTGCCTAGACTACGAAAGTTTTTGAGTTCAGCCATTTTATTTAGAAAAAATAATTAAAAATTTATTACTATTTAATTTGCGTAAAAAACAAAATGCCAAACAAAATGGCTTAAACAAACAAAACAGACAAAATGGATTAACATGTTCATTTTTTGAATATTGTTTTGCAAATTTGTGTGATCTGCATTTAAGTAATTTTTATATGCTAAAAGCAGCAGGGTTTCTCATACTACGTAGGTATACTGACACATTAAGATTATGGATTATCTATTATTGTATAAATTATATCTCTCAGCGTTTTGTATCGGTGGTGCCTTTTTACCAATGTAAACACTTTTAATTTAAAAATAAAGAAAATTATATACCCTTTGTGCAGTAACGGAATTTGCAAATATATACTTGTAAAATTTCGTAGGTTTATATTTCAGTTCTAAACAGACTAAGTATAATTTTGCTATTTATCATTGTAACCCATGTTGCCGATCAAATCCTATAAACCTCCAAAAGTTTTCCATTTTACCTTTTTGAAAAGACTGAAGTATGTTTTTTTCAAGGCTTCTAATATTAGAATGGAAGAAGCGTAGTAGTGCAGATGGTTTTTCTTCAGTGAACTTTGTATTGCCTATGTTTATGTATGTTTTATCAAACGAAAATAACATTGCTTATACAAATACATTTATAAATTCAGGGCTAGTTGTTGGTTCCAGCACTTCTGCCTTATCGGTGACCGGTTGAATATGTATCTCAATGGGTTAAGTGTCGTGCTTTTGGTTTTTTATCTTTTTGCATTTGCATATTACCAACCAAAGAGGGTTTGTTTTTTAATTAACGCTTTTTAATGCTTGTTTTAGAATGCTTTATATGGTCAACTTTTGCTATGTTTTACATGCTTATATGCAGTGTTTCTATATGTTGAAAGCTTTCCGTTAAATGAACAGGGAAATACCCTTGGTTTTATTGCTTCCGGATCTCAAATACTTGGACTAGTTGGCGGCATTCATGATATTGTAAGTTTTCCACGTCAAGCTATATGGCATTGTTGAATTGAGTTTTCAGATGCGCGCTATGAGGTTGGGCACCACTGAATATATCCCGGTCACAATTTTGTTTGGTATATCTATCCTTACTGCTCAATGGGCAATATACGGATTGTGGGTCCAAAATACATATATAGTGGTAATATATTATCATTTTTTGGCGCTAATACCCCCCCCCCCCC
>BBSZ01006336.1:0-29391 GCA_000981365.1 Subanguina moxae | reverse complement strand
CCCCGAATTCGCAGAGCTACTTGGTTTTACCCGCTCCCCAATCAAGTCTTCTAAAAATGTTTAAAAAGCTTTTTAAGTATATTTCGCGCACTAAATTTTGTCCGTGTGTATCCATTTTATTCTAGTGTTCTAGTAGCGTCCATTTTCTGATATTTTGTTTTGAGCTTATAAGTTATTCGGATTTCAGGTATCAAACCTTGCGGGCATCACTGTGAACCTATGTACTTTTGTTTTGTATTTTATTTATCCTCCAAAAACGTGGCGTGTTCCATTGATTGGAGTGGGTGGCTTAGAAACTGGAGAAAAGAAAGAAAAGTAAAAAAAAAACAGAGAAGCAAAGTACTTACAAGAAATATTTTGCAGTAAAATATGCCTTTCGGTAAAATATAGATGTTTTCCAAGATTTTTTTAAATTATATGTTTCATTTGCTCTTATATCGAGGGTTTCTCTGAGCGTATTTTATTTTAAGACCGACAAAATTTGTCCAGCGGCTCATTAAATAAAGTTTTTAATGTACTTGTCTACAAAAAAGTGTTCATCCTAGACCACCAAGGCTTTAAGTTATAGCACGTAAACCACTAACACTAAGGCCACCTAAGCTGCCAAAACCTATGCCAGTTAAGTCTCCCAAGCCACTTATAATATTAGAACGACAAACACCACATGTTCTTGCGCAATTTCTGAAAGTAAATATTTTACAAATAGCAATTTAGAGTATATTTTGTGTCTAACCTGACCATACAAGCAGTGTAAGCGTCCAAAAAGCAGTATACAGTAAATCTAAAGATATATGTTTGCGGCTTTTGACAAAAAGTTAAGAGAAAAGCTTGCCGTATGCAGTTTATAGCTCTATCAAAGCAAAGATTTATTCTAGTGTTTATTGGAAAATTATTTCCAATTACTATTCCATTAATTTTTCCAAATAAATTTGGATAAAATGTAGGCACAATTATTCTTTGAATAAGTGGGCGCTGGTCTCTACCTTAATTTATGGATAATTTAATAATATATTGTTTAGAATAATTTAAATAACTTAGAAAAACAATCATTAGTTGTAATTAAAATTTACAGCAAGATCCTCTAATGCAATGAAATGGAGGTATTGCTAATGGACATACACCATTTAGTCTGGCTCCACCACTTAAGCCACAAACTTAATTAATCTACAAATTTAATTATTTTTTAAACAAGAGTTTTTTTACGTCCTCCAAACACAAATCCGTTAGGACAAATCGCTAATTGTGCGATAACTTTTTCCCATTTATTAAAAAATAATGCAAATTTTAAAATAAAGGAAATATTGCTTGTTTTCATTAATAGACTAAAAAAGGAACACTTAAATTAGTAATAGCTGGTAAAGGATCATGAATACTTTTTTAATGGTATTAATTAAAGGCTAGTAAGGAATCGGCCTCAAACGTAAAATTGGCAAAGTCACTAGCCCTTATTGATTAATCTTGGCTTTGACTCCAAATAACTTTTTTATTTAGTTTTTGAGATCGTCATAAGAATGGCTTTTAAATTTTGTTTATTTATCCGTAAGAGTGACTCAAAAAATAAATACAGTTGAATTTTTTTACGCTATTTAATATTTTTAGAAAGCCTAATCAAAGAGAAAACTTTTTTTCTGGTAATTATGATGAGTTAATTTATATATTTTTTGACCCACGCTATTTAATATTTTTGGAAAGCCTAATCAAAGAGAAAACTTTTTTTCTGGTAATTGTGAGTTAATTTATATATTTTTAGATTTTTTTTATCAATGTCGAATGTTTGTTTGCAAGAATAGAAACGCATAGCTGCATACAACTTAAGCTCTAAGTTTTGGTATTTTACTGTGAATAGTGTAGCTGATACTAATAAATAGCCTACCTTTTTATTTATGAAAATTTTTTTGTGTTACAGTCGAGTCTCGATATACGGCACCTTAAGGCGTTCTCAGGGAGTGTCGTTATATTGAATCTCGACTGTATAAACTTATGATAGATTAGACTGTTCTCAAGTGGAATGTGGTACAAAGTATGAGTAAGATAAAATTCAAAAATTTAGACCTGATTTTGATGAATTTATGTTAGTTAATTTCTAAAAACTATATACAGTAAACTCTCGATATAACGGCCCCCCTCGGGACCAGGCTTAGGGGGCCGTTATATCGGGGGGGCCGTTATATCGGGGGGCCGTTATATCGAGAGTTTACTGTAAATGAATTCTATTATAATGTAAATGATAAATCAATCTTATTCACAAAATCCTCGGAGCATAAAAATTTTAAACATTAAACAAAACCTGGTCAAAAATTTCATATTTTTTTTTGTTTTTACGACAACACAACCATTTCTCGTCTTTTGAGACTGTGACTCTGACGACATGGATGTTAATTATCTTGAAAGCTACCATTTTAAATACAAAGACGTCAGCTGTCGGGAAAAAGTGTCGTTTGGACAAATTTCTTTTCTTACACATGTGAAATGGTTGATTTCTCTTTATTTCTCGTACTGAATAAATTTCATTCTTTATATAAGATAACAGCAAAACTCCTGTCTTCTATTTTACTTATATTGTAGGCAATAGAGATATGTGGGCAGAAATGGTGGTAAGAAGTAGTGTTATTGGAAGGAATTTGTGCGAGCCGGCAATAAACGCCAGTTCTTTATAATATTTGAAATTTTACATTGAAATCTTTTTTAATGCTCAAAACTCAATAAGCATTGAAAAATAGTCATTTTTACTGAAAAATACTTTATTTCAAAAAGAAGATAAAATTAAAAATATTGACCCAAAAATTCAAAAAGAACGAGAAGTTGTTGTCCCAGTATTTTTTTAACGAATAATTGTCGCATTGCCCTTTTTACGTCTCTTTTTTCTCTTTCTTTTATATTGTGTCTTTTTTGGTTTCTAAAAACGCAGTTACGTAAAAAATTAAAAACATTTATTCATTAAATTAGTAATACAGTCGAGTCTTTTCATATTATACGGACTCCGGGCCTGTTAATACTATGGTGGCGGTACTTTATGGAAGCACTCAACAATGGCAACTGAACAAAATCTTTTTAAAAAACTTTATATTATTTTTCGTTTATTGGGAATCATTCAATATTTGTGATACAAATATTTTATTGCCAAATCGACTGTCTCCGCGAAGAAAAATTGTACTTTGACAGAAGCAAGTGGTGAATCTAAACGACTACTAAAATATTTTTTATTGAAAGGAATCAAGCATACCAAATCTTGCTTTTCCACTCGGAAACTTTCTAAATTGGGGAAAAGAGCTCCTAGTGATTTAGAAGTAACTTCCATGAACCCAACTAACTCAATGCTAGTCAATTTGGGAAGAAGAGGTCTGATGGCTGCAGGATCTGATATGACCACCCCTTTTTGCTGCATAACACGGAGACTTTTCACCTAAAAAGTTGTAATACAAATTTAGTTACAAAATTTTAAAAGAGAACATACTTCACACAAACGAAGCATGCGAATGGCTGGATACTTAGTCATGTTAAAGCCGGCATAAGTTGTGTAGGACAAATGGTCAAAGGTAGCTCCTAAAGTCGCCAATTTCCTCATCGCAAAATTGGTCTTTATGTTTAGCATTTCACTTTCCATCTCTCCATTTTCCACTAGATCAAAATTTATAAGAGAGCAATGCTCTAGGTGTATACTGCTGCTAAAGGCTTGGACTGCTTCACTCAAACCAAGCTTTCTAATCACTCTCAACGTGGTAGAGTGAGCTTTGATTAAGTCTATGAGCACAGAAAACTCTTGCCCCACATAACGTCTCTTGATGCGAAGTTCATGAAGCTTTACATTCTCTAAAAATTGTATTTATGACTTCAAAAAAATAAAAAATTAAAAATTTTCAAAAATGTCTCCTTTTCTTAGCCCAAGTTTTTTCAAACTTTTTTTGTTTTATTATCATTACTTCTGTTCTATTAAATTCTTAATTCAAAGTTCTAGGTAGAGAAACCCTTCTAATTTTAATGAGATATGATTCTCCAAGCTAATAAGAAAATAAATGACAATACAAAAAGGTTCCTTTTCCGTCTACTAATTACACAAAAATATTGCCATTGTCATCCTTAGAATTCATTATAAGCTTTTTGTAAAATTTTGATACTAGCTATCTAACAAAGATTAGGACGAAAAAACAAAAGTAAAAATAAAATTTATTAGCTTTTCTCACTGTCTTTCAGTCATGATTGTTTTCAGTCATGATTAAAAAAATGTTACGAAAAACTACAGGTCATTGGATACCTGAATTGCAAGGAAATAAGATAGGAAATAAGAAATAACATAAAAAATATCATTACAAAAGCTTATAATGATGAATTTGATTAGCAAAAAAAACATAAAATACGTAAAAAAGTGATTGGATGAAGATTTACGGGCAAAAAATAAAAATTTGTGATCAGAAAAGTAGAATTTGCAGACATAAAAGTAAAATTTGTTTATTGCGCTTCTTGCATTTTTATTGCTTTTACCAACACCTATAAAAGTTACCGATTCCACTTTACCGATTCCTTCTGAAAAAGTTTATTTCCACAAAAAATTGCAAAATCGGCCCAAAAATATCCCAAAATTTTAAAAGTTCTATAAAAGGTCTCGAGGTTCCTTATGAAAAATTATATATATTCCAAATTTTTCAGGAAAAAATCAATTTTTCCTGAAAAATGACAACGCTACAATAAAGAAAATTAATTTTGGGGAAAATTTGATGTAAAAAATTTTTTACGATAAAAAGAAACTAAAAGTAAAAGAGAAGTATATGCGTTTCCTTGTTTTTGTTGCAAATATAACAAAAACGAGGAAACATATAGCGCCATGTTTACGGCATGATTTGCAAAAGTTATAAAATATATAGATAATTACAAAAAAATTTCAACTAGAATTATTTTCAAAAGGTTAAGAGAAATTTACAAAAGGTTTACAAAATTTTTTGTAAGCCTTTTTGTAAACCTTATAACCCGTTTATAAATGCTTGTAACTTTTCCTGTTTTCGTATACTTTCATGGTTTAGTGCGCAATTCATATCCTTTTTACTCTCATTAGTAAAGTCAGTTTTTTAAGAAATTTTTCCAAAAAAAGGCTTACAATATTAGGTCTCATGCTAGCTCTCATTTATAATCAGTATCTCATTTAATACTAGATAATTCTCTGCTAAAGTTTATATGGTTTGCTCAGTTCAATCGCTAAATATTCTTTCGGATTAATTTTTCGTCACTTTTCCTAAAGCCTTTTGCTTTCTAGTGTATATTTTTAATAATGTTGGATTGTATTTTTATAAGTTGTGCTTTTAGAACCAAAAATGAAAGAGCAGAATATGGACTAATATGGATTTAGTTCTAGTCTGAGAAGGAACCAACTTCGAATCGTATGCCTGAACATATCGCGTCAATTTGGTTGCACCCAGAAAAAAATCTTTACTGGTTGATGGGAACTCATTCTACGGGATTGCACTTGCCACGTCAACTTTTGATTGTTTTTAACTAAAATAGGAGACTTTTCGCAAAAAAAAATAGGAGACTTTTTGCAAAAAAAATAGGAGACTTTTCGCAAAGTTGGTTTTCAAATGCCTCGGGCAAGCTTTGTAAGCGTATGATAGCTTGTGCTGCCTTTCTTGGCCTATTTATTAACTCTCAATTAACTCACTAAACCTAAGTGAAACAGGGTACACGCTGGTTTTCGGCTAACTTTCGCTGGCTAAGCTTAAGCCTAAGGCTTAGTTGTATGCCTACGTGTAGTTCCGATGGCTTAACAATACCATCTATAAGGATGATAGCTAAACTAAAAAAAAATGATAGATTAAGTCAGCAAAATAACACAAAATATTTGACTTAGCGCGTATGAAAAGCTCTACGTCTCGTCACTTTTGTTGCAAATGCAATAAAAACGAGGAAATGTATACGCACCGAAAAATACATACTTCCATCCAGAACATTCTTTAATACAGCTTCAGCTAGCTCAGTGTCAGGCACTTCTACATTCATTTTTAGGCTACTGATCAAATTAGTGTTAGAGCATATGTACTTTACTAATTCAAGGGCCTAAAAACACAGACATTAAGTTTGGAAACCATACATTTAGAACGACGTTAACGAAACGAAATCGTAATTTTTGATAAAAATGATTTGTGTTTTCACAGGGCTTTATAGTATTTAAAAAGATTAAAGACGTATTTAGGGAATTGTGATTTTCCTGCAGAGCAATATTTTTCTATTAAAAATTAATCAAAAAACTTACTTGCTCAATAGTATTTATTTCTTTTTTCTGAACGAAGAAAACTACGTTGTTAGAACTTTTTTTCTGCGGAGCTTTGATTTCCACTCGCAGCTCTATATTATTTTTTACTGTGTTCAACATTTGCGCGTAATACCAGTGAGCAGTCTAAAAATTTTATTTTTTAGCAAGCAAATTAATAAAAGACAAAATTCAGATAGACGAAAAAACATGGACTATCACGCACTTAATTAACATTTTTCTTAGTGGTGCCATTATTAATGAGTAAAAGTGTGGGCAAAATGTGAATTAAATATTTTGCTTAAAAGGAATGGTTTTGACCGTTCTTGTTTGCCTGTAGGAGGGAAATGTTTCCTTAAAAGCTTTTCCTATGTTTTCATATGTAATACAAAGGATTAGGGAGGTTGGAAAATGTTCTGTCTCAGGCAAAACTGTTATCTAAAAGTTATCTAAAAAGAAAATAAAGCAAAAGATCATGTAAAATTTTTTCTTGTTATTTTCAACTACAAAAAAAAGATAAGAAAAATTAAATTTCCTTCTAGCGTTAAAATATACTGTATTTACTCTTATAAGCTGGCACCCCTAAATTCAAAAATGTTTGTTTCTGGCATTGTGTTTTTGACCCATGTTCTTACTTTGGACATATTATATACCAAAATGTAGCTTATAATTTAGGCTACTTTTTGGTATATAACATGACCGGAAGACACTAGCAGAACATAGGTTTAGGGTTGCCCGCTTATTAGAGTAAATACGGTACTTGATATTGAAACTTTGACGCCACTCGGTTATAATTTGAAAGGCTATTCACGCGTTTGCTTTAGTGAATCAGGGCAGAAACTGCCTCTAAAGAGCAAGATTTCTCCAGAATCTTGCTCGGATTGCGCACATCTCTGACTCTCAAGCCCCTCCACCCCCTTATGGGGGCGACGGAGGCTCGGGAGATTGGAGTTAAGATGCCCACACAAACATATTTGAGATATAAATCACTCGAGAAGAAACTCTGTATGCCTGAAAATAACATGCATGCCAGAGCTTTTATGCGTTAGACTCCAGTTAGTAAAATTATGTTCAAGATCTTTTCTTTTACTCGGTGGGCCCTTCATACAAAGTGGCCCCTTAATTTTACTTTCCCCTACCTATGCAGCCCTTCATCTCTATAAAGTTTGTCAAAAATTGTTTTTTCTAAGGTCAATATACCCAGAAAACACAAGTACTTTTTGGTGCTTCTGTATTATACCAGCCCCCACCCAAATATTTATACTCCCCTCTCCCAAAAAATAAGTATTTGATTTTTTAGGTACATTGACCATATAAGAAGTATTTTTTTCAACATTTTTAAGGGATGAAGGGCTGTATAGGAAGGGCAAGGTACAATTAAAGAGCAACTTAGTGGAGAGATCTTCGCAAAGAGCCTCTCTACCGTTCGAAAGCCCCCTCTATACTTCCGCGAAACATTTACGCGAAAGAAATTTATATGGTTTTTGAATGGTCTAAAATCAACAACTTTTATTGTAATTTTTAGACATCCTGTACTCAAAATGATCAGCAGAGTCTGGCGAACATTTTGGTAGTAAGAGCTCTTCAAGATTCCTTTAAAAAGTTGGGAATTTAGGCCATTTTACCTTTGTTTCGTGTGTTTTGCCTGAAAAGTTAAAAAACAAACGTAAACTGGCCTAAATTGCAAACTTTTAAAAAGTATTTTTAAGAGATCTTGTTACCAAAATGTCCTATATCCGATCTTAGGATGTAGGACAATTCACATCTAGGACAGTTCGCATTGGTTTTTGAAACGGGTAGTTTGCAAAACTTTTTGGAGTTGTGACTTTGCCTCAAATGGTTTTCTAATAATTTCAAACTTTATTTATGCACTAACCGCAGCCGCGATGGATGTTCTTTGCACCAACTAAACCTTGGTGACATTTAACTCTGTTGTTTTAACTTAAATAACTTGGAGAAAGTATAACTGTAAAAGCAATTAAAGGAGACATTATTATAGGACTTAAGAAGTAAGGTGACAAAACAAGTGCAGACAAAAACTGAGGTGAATAAATGATCGGCGAAAGCACGAATGGACTCAGCACAAGAGGTGAACCAGCCGCAGGATTCTAAAAAACACATAAATATATAATAAGGCATAAAATATATGGCTAAAGTGCACTATGATGTCCACCCAAAAGTTAGTTTAGTTACTTTCATGAACTTTTTTTTTAAGATTCTGTAAAATACAAAAAACATTTTTTAAGTGGAAGAAGGTTATTTGCATAAAAAATAATAATAAAAAAATGAAATTTTTGCCCCGGAGACCAAGGTAGACTAAGTCTGGAGGATATCTGGATACCTTTTATATGCCAAAAAAAGACAACATAAATTATTTAATGTCACCTAACGCATACAGAAACTCTAGTATACATACTGTTTTGAGCACCCAGAGTCATTTTCAAGTGATTTATGCGTCAGATATCCATATGTTCTAGTTGCAGTCAGAAAAACAAAGTAAAAGATGCTTAAAAATTTTTCCAAGTAACTTTCAGACTTGAATTGTCTTGGAGAACCAAGGTAAAAAGTTACATTTAGTCAGAAAATTTTTGCTAGAAATGTATTCTCGCCATCTAAAAACATGTCTTATGTAAATTACAGTATCTAAAAGACCTAAAAAAGTAGCTAAAACACTCTTTTGGATCGACGTCACATAGTCACTTTAGCCAAAAATATTACCAAAATAAAGGGTGACAACACTAACGGCGATAGCACAAACTAAATTAAAATATTTTACATTAGCTTGCCCAGGTGTAGATTTCAAATGTTAAAAAATTAGTTTGATCTGAAAGCTTATAGTTTTTATTACAGACGCCGCTTTAGAGAATAAGTAGATTTTCAAAGAAATAAAAATATTTGCACCGAAATGAAGTAAATTTTATAAAATTGGTTTCTAACACTTATCTATTGGGTTGGTAAATAATTTTTTTCGTTTTTGTTTGATTGCTTGTCTCACCACGATTGCCTGAGCACATTGCAAGGCATAGTGTAGCAATTGAAAGTGCTAGAGCTCCTCTATCACATTGTTATCTTCCTTTTTAATCGTTGTGAAACGTTTCCAATTTGTCGGTCTTTCAAAATTATAAGCCAAAGATTGCAAAACCTTGAAAGCGCATAGCTTTTTTCGGTTTTCATAAAAATTTATAAAAATTCATGATCTTCACAATTTTTCATGCTCTAAAATATTATTAAAAGAGACTTTCTGAAAAAAAAAAGTACTCTGGCAGAAAGACAAAAATAGGTAGCAGTTTTCAGATGGCCCATGTCAAGTGCAAAAAATCGTAATTTTGAAAATCAAAAACTTAGCTTCCAAATAAAGTACATTTTTAAAAAGTACATCTCGTTTCCCTGCTTTATTGCAAAGGCGGCTTTGTGACTCCTACAGCTTAAAATTACCACATTCTTTCCAAAATTTTTGAAAAAACCGTATTTCTCTTTCTTTAAAAAATTTACATTGGGTAGATCGCTTAGGGGTGCCGAATAATTAGAGGGAACCGTATAATTTTTAACATTTCCTAAGGAGTGCGCGATAATTAGAGAGTGACATATAATTAGAAAGAATATGGTACACTAAAACCTTGATATAACGAACCCCCTGGGGACCAGCCAAAATGTTCGTTAGATCGAGGGTTTCGTTGTATCGGGGTTCGTCTTATCGAGGTTTTACTGTAGCTGGAATATTTACTGTAGCAGGAAAAAATTATTGAAAAACACATTTTCAAAATATTCAACAATTTTAAGAATGGTGCTGCTGTATAATTCACCGTGCGTATTTAAAAATTACCGGTGTGAAGACTTGCGGAGACAATATAAACGGTGTCAAAACTGCAGGCGAGAGAATAATAGGCACAAATATGCCAGGTGAAAGAATAACGGGATGTAGTACCACTGGAGACAAAATAAAAGGCACAAATGCCAAAGGAGTTAAAATGAGTGGACCTAACACTCTGGGCGACAGCACGATAGGCAGAAACAATGCGGGTGACAACACAAGAGGGCCGAGTACTGACGGTGACAATATAACCTAGATAAATTGTTGTCTAAAATGAGGCTGGGCTAGAAAATGCAATGATTAAAATGCCAACAACCAAAATTTCACCAACAGCTTTGTCTTGAATAAAGTAAAGTCAAGTTTCTTTGCATTGGTAAGTCATCATAGTGGCACCTTCAGTGCGATATTTTTATTAACGAGGAAACCACGTGAAACCTCCGTGCCCTTTTGCACTTCTGTCAATTCCAGCGTGTAGCCCGTGCCCAAGTGTGTAGGCAAACTGCTGTTAGATTTTGCTATGGGATATAGCAGTTTGCCTACACACTTGCCTACACGCTGTAATTGACAGAAGTGGAAAAGTGCACGTAGGTTTCACGCGGTTTCCTTGTAAGTAAGATTTCGTGGTTTCATGGTGACTACAACAACCGCTTGTCATTTATCTGTTGGCATTTTTGCTGTTAGCATTCTAGTCTCGGAACTTTGTCCCACCACCCCTAAAATTACTTAAAAATACAGTACCGGCGAAAGAAGCAAAGGAGAAAGCACAATTGCCTGACTGGTTGTGCCTGGCATAAGAACTATATTAGTGAAACTAATCGGTGAAAGCACAATATCCTTCATTCGAATTTTAAAAGACTTCAATTGAGCAGTCTGATGAATGTCACGCTCGATGTGCTCGGGAATAGAACTTCTGTTTAGAGAAGTAAGATAATGAAGTGCATTAGAATTGTTGTACGGGGACTGGGGTCCGTAAAGCATGTGTAGTTGAGTGGCATTCAAGATACAATAGCCTGTTTTGTTCATTTCTTTTACCTAAAAATTTTTGGCATTACAGTCGAGTTTCGATTTAGTGTAGGCGCTGGGACCGGAAAAAATATACACTAAATCGAGCTATACACTAAATTGAGACTCGACTGTACTCGTTTATACTCCAGATATATATTTTTTGCATTAGATATACTTTTTTTTCATCCAAAACATGGTAGAATTCCCTAATATAAGGTTGTTTACCTTGGAGGAGCAAAGCGAAAGTCCAATTTTGGTATGTTTGGTATTTCTAAAAAATAGCCCACAAAACGGTGATACACCCCTGTCAAACCTTCTTTAGAATGCTCTAATTAGCACAGGAAAAAGGTTTTGAAGGCCTGAAAGTAAGAAAAAATTTCACACCAAGTGGAGGTCCACTTGGTTTGGTTGGTGGATGGCTGAATATTGATAAACACTTATACTTGCACAGGTTCTTTTCAAGGAAAACCGAAACACCACTAAAGATTGGCATTGTAATGTAAAAAATCCAAATTTGCAACCAATCCTGTATCACTTTGGTCACAGACACTCTGGAAATAACCATAATCTCCTTTGGATAATCTACCCCTTGAAAACCACATCTGATGCAAAAAAAGTATATCTGATGCAAGGAAAAGTACCATGCTTTATACTCCCCCCCAAATCAATTTTTCCAAAAGTGCTTAAAACCATTTTTAAGCAACAATTTTGTTATATCACTCTTTTTTTACTTCTTTTTAGCAAAATTGTTACTTAAAAATGGGTTTTAAACACTTTTAGATAAACTTGATTTTTCGGGAGGCGGGGAGATTGCGTGGCGTCGAATATTCGATTCGACAAACTTTACTAGAGAACCGATTTTTTACTTTTTGATTTATTCAAAGATCTAACCTGCTCTTTGCTCAAGCTGTCAGTTAATGCTAGATAAGTATCTATTTTTCTCCGTTCGAAGTCGCCAAACATTTTTGTTACGTTTTCTTTAGTGAAGTACATAGGAGTGCCATCTTTTGTGCAAGTCTCCATTTCATACCGTTTTAAAAAATTATCTTTTTTGTCATTAGTCATCTCTTTTAGCTCCTAAATTATTTTGACACCTTGTATTTTAATTTTGACCTTAAATACCTTTTCAATGCTATCAGCTTGTTCGACGACCCCAGCAGCTTCCATTATTAAGTTTAACCATTCCTGTTGATCTTTTTTGCCAAAACCTTTAACTAGACTCGGTAAACTAGTCAAATTTTCGAGACCTTTGCCTTCATTGTGCATGGAGAAAAGAGAGGGTGAAAGAACACCAATCTAAATTTAAAGTGAAGCATTTCGTGTAACGAAGTTCAAGTGAAGCATAAGAAGCATGCCTTTTTATCGTATTTTTAGATTTTTTTTATTTTTAGAATTGTCCACCGAATTACTTGAATTTCGTCTAAACAGCTTGTTAAAAGCGATTTTAATTTTTTTTTTAATTATATAGGTTTTTAAGTTGGATTATGAGTTTAATGTAAGCTTTTCAGCCACTATTTCAATCTTTTTTTTATTTCTTTTATAACTTTTTGGGTGTTTCTAAAGACCTTTTTTGCACTTTTCTTGGTGTAATGCAAGTGTCTTTTAAGAAACTTTTAGGGTTTTTAAGAATCTTTTAAGACTTAAAAGGTTTTTTAATTAATCAATAAAGACTTTCAAAAGTTTTATTAGTGGGTGTTTAATATTTTTTTAGCCATTTAAATTTTAGATGTGTGATAAATCTTGTATGATCATTTCTTGGTAATTTAAACAATTCGCTCCTGAAAAATAAGCGCGAGCTGCTGCTAAGGTAAATTTTAATTTAATTGCTCTTCCTGACATTGCGTTATTTCTAAATGCCTAAACTGAGTGATTTATAGTGTTGGCTTGCGATTTTTTTTGGCGCAAATAGTGGTTAAATACTTACAGTGTTACTACTATCTTCTTCCTCTGGAACAACACTTAAAAAACGTGGCGATGCCACCTTAAATGTATGTGTGGTGAATGCTCTAAAACGTTTTTATATCTATTCAAAAATAAACCTTCATGTTTTTGTCTGCAAAATTTGTAGTGTTCTTGCCAGCCAGAGTCCATCCAATTTTAAGGCCTTCTTTCATTAGCCCCATGAGTTTATGCATAGGTTCCTTTGCTTTTTGGGTGCGTTTTTTCTTCAAAAAATTGCGCAGTTTTTTAGGGTCTTCAAATATGCTGTATAACTAAAAGATCCTTTAAAAAATGTTTTCCTTATTTTTTTTGACTTGCATCTTCATCCACCAGACCTCTGCCTTTCATACCACGAAAAGCAAACTGTTCTAGGTTTTCAATGCTCTCTTCCTGCAACTTCTTGTGAATTTGTTTTCTTTTTAATGAACCGTCGCGAATTTTCATTACTATTTCTTGCCATCTACAATAATTGATTAGATGTTGAACAAATAATTAATCCTACGGTTTAGTTTCAGTCTTGTTCTTGGCAGCCAGAACAGCTTTCATCAATATATGAGCCACACTTCCTAATGGGGTCATTTTTCCATCGTTTGGAGACTTTAAATCATAGCTTTTGCGACTGTTTACTATGTCCCTTTTCATGCGCTTCTTGTCTTTTTTAAATTTATCTAGTCGAAAGCCGCCAATCCAGCTGTGTTTAACTGCTCTAACTTTTCTGCTAATCGACATATTTTTAGGAGCATATAATTTTAATCGTCCGCTATCATGATGTTTGGATTTCTGTAAATAAATGTATACTTGCAACGCATGGTATTATTAATAAAAAAGCTCTACCACTGGCCTTTCCATGTATTTCTTGCCAGAAATTTGATCTTTTAATAGTTTAGAAAGGCATCTGGCCTGTTGAGGAACAGAATTAGCATTATGGGAGCAGTCACCAAATTCTAGCGCTACGTGTTTAGCTTTGCTTTTGAGCCTGCAATATATTAAATTATTCAGGCTACGTTTAAATGTTTGGTAAACCTGTTGTTTGCCACAGCAGACATTAAACTACCCATTGCTTGGTCAATCCAGTGCTGTACCATCATCAAGCCATGCTCAGTTTGCATGGGAACATTCTGCACTTTGCTTCCATAGTCGTTCAGATGGCTTGTCGTTGATTGTTGAGTCTCTTTTATTGTGAACATTAATATGGTGATAGAAACTAGCAAATCTAGAGTTTAGGTGTAAAAGTTAGTATGAATATATTTATATATAAATCTTTTATATATAATGTGACCCACCGGTTGTTATGGAGCCTAAGAAGCCAGCGTAAGAATGCTTTCTCCTACAGTTTGCCAATAATTTATTTGCCATTTTACACCACAAATATATCAGACTTTATTAATCCAACTATACTGAAGTGTCACTTCTGTCCGCAACGCTATGTTTTTAGGTATGTTCCTGCAATCTTTTTTATTTTTGAAGATGTCTTTAGTGACTAAAAATTTTGCAGGGCACAAGATGAACGGGTTGGAATTTTCACTTTGTCTGGTGGAAAAAACTATTGTGGGAAATTTTTTTTGGAATTTTTGTTTTTGGCTTTTCTGGACTTTTGACCTACTCAGAAGTACCATTCCGGTTACTCAATGTTGTGCTTCTTGATAATTGTAATCGTACAAAAAAAGATCAAAGAAGAATTGTAAAAATTCAGAGGGCTTGGCGGATCAAAGTTAGGTACTAAAAGTGAAAAATTCCAAAATTTCAAAAATTAAGAAGCAGCAATGCACTCTTTCGATTACCGTTTTTTTCCCATGCTCTTTCGGTTACCCTTTTTTTCCCCATACTCTTTCGGTTACCCTGAAAAAAAAAGTAACCGAAAGAGAATGGGAAAAAAAGGCTAACCGAAAGAGTATGGGTAAAAAAAAGGTAACCGAAAGAGTATGGGTAAAAAAAAGGTAACCGAAAGAGTATGGGGAAAAAAAGGTAACCGAAAGAGTATGGGAAAAAAGGGTAACCGAAAGAGTATGGGAAAAAAAGGGTAACCGAAAGAGTATGGGAAAAAAAGGGTAACCGAAAGAGTATGGGTAAAAAAAAGGTAACCGAAAGAGTATGGGAAAAAAACGTTTAAAGCTGTGTATGAAACAACCAAAATCATGAACCGAGACTCTCGTGTTAAAGAAGCAAAAAAAAGAGACAACCAAGCTACAAAACCAATCTAAAATTTATGCAAAAGAAAATTTATAAAACTTAAATCGCATCTTTTAAAACTCTCGCAGTAGTATATATTACAATTGATTTCAAATCCCTTAGCATTTCTAAAAAAATTTTCAGATAAATAACTAAAAAATTAATAAAATTTTAAAAATAATAACTTATATTTCCTTTTGGTATAAAAATTCATTGTTAAAATATCTGCAAAGATCAGTCAATGTCTGAACATAACTAGACAAAATTTTAACAAAATGTTTTACGCTGAAAATGTTAGTTAATTACAAGAATATATTTACTTCTCTTGCAAAAAATAAATCTTAAGAGACAATCCTTTTATTTAATTATATAAGTCTCTCTTCGCCCTTTCTTTTCAGGTTTTTCCGTTTTAAATCGTTAAATCAGATTTCTTTGTAGAAAAGTTGGAAAGGCTGTTTTTTGTAGAATTTCTTTTGCAGCAGAAACATTTTTTTTCGAAACCATTAAGTACCTAAAGTTTTGACTTTCCAGCATTTTTGGAGGTGTAATATTTTATTAAGCTAAAGACTTATAAAAGTAATGGCTGGGTAAAAAAGCTTTTGAAATTTTATCCAAAAAATGGCTGAAAACTTTCTGCCTCTGTCCAAATTTCTGAAGTAAAAAAAGCGCTGGAAGGATTGATTAGTTCTTTAATTTTTGTCTTGGCTATGTCGTACATCTTAAGTAAAACGGAATTTGAGCTGAGTTGACGACTTAAAATACCGTGTGACCTTGTGAGCATTTTTTTTCGCATCAATCTTATTGCATTCTTTCGAACTCTGCGGTTTTTAGTATTGAGATTTTTGCTGGACACCCAAAAATCATAAGATTGACCCAAAAAAGTTCGAATTTCTGTAGGTTTGAAAACTAATCGGTCCCGCCCTTTCTTATAGGTTGTACGGTTAGTAATAAATATAAAAAAAAAGTAAGCATGCATAATATCATACCTTTGGAAAACTTTTCAAAAACTTTCGATTAGACAAAGATAGAATAGACATAGGACCATTCGACCCATTCGCAAATTGATTGAAACGAACAAGACAAACAGATTTATTGTATTTTTCTGAGACATTTGTTCTTTTTCAAATTCCCTATTAATCTTGAGTCCTTGCATAAATAAAAAGGGTTTTGGTACTATAATTCAGTGTTTTAGCTGGTTTGTTGGACGTGCCACAGAAAAGTTATATCAAAATTAAATATAGAAAAAAGTGATGCTAAAAATTAAAATTTACCGTAATTACTCTAATTAGCGGGCACCCTTAAATTCAAAAAAAATGTGTTTGTGACATTGTGTTTTTGACCAATGTTCTGCTAGTGTCTTCCGGACATGTTATATAGCAAAACGTAGCCTAGATTATAAAGCTTTTTAACATTTTTTTTAATTTAGGTGTGCCTGCTTATTAGAGTAAATACGGTAATTAGCTCGATGAACAGCTATGGGCTAAAGGTAAAAATCTTTACACCATATGAAATAAGGTCTGCAGCTAGGTTTTATTTTATAAAAACCAGAAAGAGAAAATAGAACTCAATAAAACGTAGAAAACCAGAAAACAGAAATTTTTCTAAAAAAATTTATCACCATGAATCATTTCCATCACTATATAGCTTTGGTGTATTGAGCTCCTTTTGGTTCCAAAGCCCTAAAATGACAAAAGGTCGGAACCAGCGGTGGGTCAAACTTTTTTTTGGGGGGGGGGGGTGGTTGTTTTAAATTGAGTTTTGACTGTAGAACCACTAATTCGTTTAGTATTCAGCCTTGCTTTGCATTTATGATCGCAATAAAATTGAAAAATTAACAAAATGAGAAAAAAACTGATTCGGAGACGTGTTAATAATTACAAAAATGTCTCGAAAAAATTCTAAAAATCGTGTGAAAAATTCTCGTTTTCTGGTTTTTCGGTCCAAAAAAACCAGAAAGCAGAAAACAGCTGCGGCCCTGGTGTGAAAGCAATAACCAAATTTTGTTACTCAATATGATTCTTTTTAAATTTAATTTTACTTTTACTTGTCTAAAAACATATAAACAAATTAGCCTGCGATCTGAAATATTATGCGTTAAAAAATTTTCAAAATTGATTGCTGCAAAATGAACCAATAAAAAAATGCTTTATTGCCTTGGTTACCTTCCGTAACCTTAGTTGAACCTCCCTTCAGAGTAAAAATTTGCAAGGTTTATGATAATTGGATTGTGTATGGAGACGAACAATTAGCAACTTGTGGCAACCTTCTAGAAAAATTTCTGTGGCAACCTTCTTAAATGGATGTTTACTTAAACTGGATCACAGAAGCGTGGAATAGTCTGTCGCATGTGTAACTTCGGGTCTAACTTCGGGTCTTGTTGGAGGAGGACTTGGAAAAAGAAAGAAGGAAATTGGCCGAGCAGATGAGCACTACTCAGCAGACCACTGCAATGGGATTCACTCAAAAAATTGGGAGCTTGGGTGGCAGAAAAGACTTCAGCAAAAAAGACCCGCCAAATCATCCTGCTCCACGACATCCCCATTTTGTAAAACTCGTCCAAACCACCATCAAGGAGCGTAATTGGGAGGTTCTTCAGCACCCACCGTACTCCCCCTGCCTTGCTCCAACAGACAACCATATGAGGGGTGTAACCTTCAACAACGAGGAGGACCTTGAAAACAGGGCTCAACGACTTCTTCGAGTCGAGACCAAGGGAGTTCTGGCGAGAAGGCATTGACCATCTGGTCGAAAGATGGGAGCATGTCATAAGCAATAATGGAGAATACATAATTGATTAAATTGTTGCTATTTTTGATGAAAAATTGCTAAATATTTAATAAAGAGAAGAATGGCAAATACTTATTTGTTAACCCGATAATTAAAAAATTAATTTTCGTTTTATTCATCATGACTTAAAGTTAAATAAATACTTCAAACTCATTTAACTCAAATAACTTGGTGATAATAAGACAGTATAAGCAACTAACGGCGATGATATCACCGGAGATAATGCGTATGGACTCAAAATCAAAGCTCCAAAAATCTGAAATTACAAAATTTTAAAGTTTTGATGACAATTTCATCTTTCACAATAACCTGTGGTGACAAAATGGTAGGACTTAGAGCAAAAGGACTCAACACTAAAGGTGATCCCACAGACGGATTCTATAAAGGGTTGATAAATAAGGCAGGAATATCTTATTAGAGGAAATTCGGTAAAAAATATTTACCAAAATAAACGGTGACAAAACGAATGGAGTCAAGATAAACTAAATATTTCTAAACTAAAGTTGTATTATTTCAATTTTTTACCGGAGAGAATACTTGTGGAGACATAACAAATGGACTTAATGCGATTGGTGTAAGTAATATTGGCACAAATGCTCCAGGAGAGAGAATAACTGGGTGAAGCACCACTGGTGACAGAATAAAAGGCACAAAAGCCAGTGGACTTAAAATTAGAGGTGATAGGGCTCTTGGCGACAAAATTACAGGCAAAAATATTGATGGTGACAAAATCAATCTAAAATACTTATTTTTCAACAATACTTCGAAAAACTAATAAAAGAAATTACGGTCCCAAAATGGCTGGAGCAAAAACGGCTGGACTAAAAAATATACAATAATATAACTTTAAAATTATGCAGAGTAGACCTGAAGATGATTGGTGATAAGAGTACTGCTCCACCTGGATTTGGTTTGACTGCTAAATTTTTGAAATAAATTAAACTTAAAAAACAAATAAAAATAGTTACTAGCAAAGGAGCTTGGGCTCAAGATTGTTTGTCTTTTTAGGCGGATATTGAAAGACTTTAACTGGGCGGTATTGTGAATATATTCTTCTATTGTGTGTTGAAGAATGCTGTTGTTTAATTTCTTAAGTCGGCACAATGTTCTACCATCACTATAGGGAGATTGTGGCCCATAGAGCGATGTTAATTGAAATGGAGTTAGTAAAACATAACCAGTCTCATTTAGATCATGAATCTAAAATTTTTAGTGTTTTTAAATTATGTTTTTGTATAAATTAAGGAAACTCTGCACATGCGCACTAGTTAAAAAAAACAGGGACTGAGATTTTTTAAATTAACTGTTTGGGATTTCGAGACTTATTCGAGAAAAAATCAGACGGGAAAAGACAGACGGGAACTGGTGGTGGACTGGTCCTGTCGTTATCTTTGCAAAAAAGCATTAGTTTTCTTACCTGATCACTGCTTAGGTTGCCATTTAAATTCTCAAAAACGGTTATCTTCTTTTCTTCTATTTCACCATATATTTTTGTAACGTTTTCTTTAGTAAAATATAGAGGGGTACCATCTTTAGCTTTGAGTTGATTTTGATACTGCTTTTGAAACTCCTTTAGAGAGCCTTTAGAAGCTTCTTCTATTAACTAAATTTTTTATTTATACACAAACTTTTGAGATTTGATGTAAATAATTAACTAACCCTGTCTACTTTTTCAGTTTCTTCCGTAACGCCAGAAGCCTCCATAATAAAGTTCATCCAAGCTTGGTGATCTTTATTGTTAAAGTCTTTCATAAGGTTCGGTAAACTTGATAGACCTTCAATTCCTTTACCTTCTCCATGCAAGGAGAATAATGATGGAGAGAGAACGTTGACCTAAAAATATGTCTGTCACACTTTTATAAAACTAATATCTCATTTTACCACATCTCCATTTTCACTTTCTTCTTCCGGCACTACACTAAAAAATCGAGGGGAAACCGCCTAAATCTGCATGATAATTACAAGCCCTTCTTTGCTTGGGGTTTTTACCCTCAAAATTAAAACAAAACCAGACACAGGTTCAAACCATTTCCAGGAAATTCTCAAAGTATTTAGGAAGTAATCTACTCGAGGACGCATAAAGTAAAAAAATACACTCGAACCTCGATATAAGGGCACTCACTTTCAAAAATGGAGGCCACTATATCAAAGCTATTTTTTCAAGGGCAAAAATTGTAAAATTTTGCAAAAATGAGTGTACAATTCGGGATTTTTGACGTAGAGGAAGTCAAAATTGGCAAAAGATGCTAAAAATTAGGGTAACAGCGGTGTGTCGAAGTTTTCAAGTGTACGCTATAACGAGAGTCGACTGTATTGGATTTGTTAACATTTTAATTGTATTTCAAGATTCCATAGAAATATAATCTAGCGTAAAATTAAATGAGAAAATAATATTATCTAGCCTTGGGGTCCCAGGAAATCACCTCATATTTTGTCCTTAGACCTGAACTAAAGCTCATGGATTTAGTTGAAATGCCTGTTATCAACTGGCAGCTTGCGTTTGACGCTTTTATTCCTCTTCTTATATTACCTTGCTTAGAAGTAGTTAAACGCTGGTTCTGGAAAGTTCTAAAATTTTGATGGTGACGACCCCAATTGAAGAAATGCCGTATTTTATATAACAGTATGTTCTTATACTTTTATAGTCTTATCATTGAATTCAGAAGAGTTTCTCCCTAAAAAATCATAAATCTTCAATAAAAGAGTAAACTTTACAGTGATACCTGCCAAAGACCATGCTAGTTTAAATCCATCTCGCAGTAAATTCACTAATTTTTGTGAAAATACGCTTAAAATGTTGCTGGATTTTTCTGTCGGCAAGACTTGTAGTTTTAAAGTAGAGACATTAAGGCTGCTTAGCTGAATTAACTTTTTAAAACTTTGATTTTTAGATGATACAGTTTAGTTGCAGAGCTATCCTTTAAGTATTTCTACAAATTTTTCCAGACCCCAACAATTTTCTTCACCACTTACAAAAGTCTATTATAAAACCTATTATTTAATTCGCAATTATGAAAATTACATTTTGCTTCATACTTCTACGTTTTCCCAAGCTTTTAAATATCCTATGTTCTAATAATCCTTTTGGAGTTTTAAGCTGCGCGTCTAATTGCGAAGCATATTTCTTCGAAGTACTCGTGTGTAGTCTATGAATTGTTTCCTGCCAACTTAAACTACTTTTGATTAGTTTGATACTTTTCATATCAATCACTAACGGTGTTGTTTTAGTCTTATTTTTAGCAGCCAAGACAGAGTTCATTAGTAGTTGAGCTACTCCACCTAAATAAATTTGTTAAATTATCAACTTGTACATCAGTTTACCATGCGTCCCAAAAATACGGAATGGATTTCTTATGACGTTTCTCTCGGTATTTTTATAATGAAAATTTGATGCCTAATACACCATTTTGTAATATTTTTCATCTTCTTTCAAATGGTATACAATGTCTCTGCAGATATGGCAGAATTACGACCAGCGATTATCTGATTGTATGAAGAAGGAAAGAAGATTATGGAAGTAGCGCTTTTATTAAATATCTTACACCCAGTCATCTCTAAAGCAATCAAGCGTTGCAAGGAAACTAGCAACAACAATGACCGTGTAGGTAGAGGTCGAAAAAGAACGTCAAATACTGCTGAGAATAGAAAAACGTCATAAAATATCCATTCCGTAATTTTGGGGCACATGGTATTACTTTACAGTCAACCAACTGAATTCACCTAGGGGAGTCATTTGGCCCAACCTTGTAGACAATAGCTCATACTTTTGGCGTTTAATCACTGCTCGTTTTCTTCTCCCATTATAGCTCGACGTATTTTGCAAACTGCCAAAAAAATCTGTTGTATTGGATCTCAAAAAACTTTTTTTGTGTTGGCTGTGTTCTTTCAGACGTCTTTTCTAGAAAATACATTTAAGCTCTTCAAAGTGATTGTAAAGTATTTTGTTAAAAACTTACTGAATCAAGTTTTAAAAAGTTCTTCCCAGTTATTTGGTTGCGCAACAGTTTTGAAATACATTTGGCTTGTTGTGGTATATCTTTGGCTTTTTTTGTGCAATCTCCGAAATCCAGAATAATGTGTTTAGGTCTTGTCATCAAACTTATAAAAAAACATTACTATATATTTATAAAGGCAGCAAAAGTTCTTGTGAATCTGTGCTATATAGTCAATATACGTTTAAATGTCTTTGATACATTTTACATGGTATTATTTCTAATTGAAGCCCTTTCTCTAGGTGAAGCCTTTCTGTTTAATGGTTAGGAGAGAAAATAATTTTATATAATTTTCAAAATTTTTGGAGGGAAAGGGGGCAGAGGTGTAATGGAATTCCACTTCCATTTCCATTTATTCCGCACTTTTTTTCACTTCCACTTCCAACTTCCAAAATTTTGGCTATTTTAAGTAAATGGAAATGAGAAATAATGAGTCACAAAGTAATAAATGTATTCTTTATGAAATATTAAATTACCATTAGATACTTAAGTGTTTCATCAATTTAAATGATTCAACACATTTTTGTCTTAAATCGTCGTTAATTCTCATTGGACTGGGGACGACAGAGAATGGCCTCAGAACTTAGCTAGTCTCACCGTGATGGGCTACTTTGTGTGGCCGGACTGAAAGGCATGCTCAAAGCCTCAAAAAACAATCGGAGAGCTAAAGAATTCGCAGCACAGAGAATGGCGCCGCTTTCCGCTCGATATGAACCAGAGAACGATGGACAAACAACGATGGCATCCAATGGTGGTCATTTTTAATAGTCGTTATTGTTGCTCTTTAAATAAATTTGCATACCATTTTGTAGAGGATAAAAAGGGCTTTTAAATGCACTAAACACTCTGTTTGATAGAACATCTATCATAATTAGATATCAGGTTTTAAAAATAGTCGGGAACTTTTGCATCACCCGGTAGTTCCACTTCCATTTCCATTATTCCGCAATTTTTTACACTTCCACTTACAACTTCCATTTTCAAAATTTCACTTCCGTTACACCCCTGGAGGGGGGCAGGTTTGATAAATAGTAGCTACACGTCTTCTATCAGAGATAATAGGGCATCTTAAAATATACTTTTTATTGGCCACTGCGGCCATAAAGCTTCCAACTGCCTGTTCAGTCCAGTGCTGCATCAATTGAATTCCATACTCGGTTTTCAGGTGCACTGTTTGCACTTTAGTTTCATAAGCCATAGCTTCAAATTTAAAAGGAACTGGCAGGGCAGACACAAAAAGTATTAACAGCAAGAAGGAAACTAAAATGAGATTTTTATTTCAATCTTTAAATTTTGCAATGTTAAATTGCAATAATAAACTTTTAATTACCATTCTTATTGATAAAATTCTTATTGATAAAATATAGAAAATCTTTTTCAAAGCATAAAATACTCTTCTTAGAGACAGAAAATATGGTCATTTAGTCAACAAATAAATTATGTAGTACAATGAAAGCTAAAGTAATATTTGCACTTTTCTTTCACTTTTGTGGTTGTAAAAGAAACAATCACAACACTTTGAGCAGTAAAACAGATATTTTTTCGCAACAATCATGTAGCATTATCCTATTTGGTTTAATTAATCACTTTTCACCTCGTTTCTCTTGTCTGTCTGGCTTCATAAATTAAAATGTTAAAAAAATGCGAAAACTATTTTCTATCCAAAATTTCCATCATATTTTGTCGGCATCATGTCAAAGAATACATGTATTGTTTAGATGAATTGAATTATTATTTTTACAAACTACTATAAACTATACTTATTCTTCTTGTATATACAGTGCGGTACATAATTATACGAACACCTTTAATTTTAGGTGTTTGAAGACGTTTTGAAAAAACTCTGAAAATCTATTATTGTCATGTAAAGAAGCATAGCAAAAAACGCTGTTTCTAGCCAAAAATTTTGTATCAGTGCCACAAAACGTTTTTACTGCAAATGCAAAAAAAAATATTTATATAAAATATCATATTTATACGAACACTTAGAATAAAGCGTTTTATTTATGACAAATCATAACAAGAACGAAAACTAAATAACAGAGGCTTGAAAATTTATTAATCCCTGAGACCACCGGAACGATTTATTAATTGAAAGATTCTGTTTGGGATGCTTTCCACCAATTTTTTGATGTCCTCGAGAGAAATGTTATGCCAAGCGTCCAAGATTGCTCCTTTCAAATTATCCACACTGCAAAACTTGCAATTGTTGTTATAGATTGATGATGTTTAGATACGGTGAACAAGCAGGCCAGTCGAGAAGAACGATATTCTGATCAGTAAACCACTCCCGATGTCTCCTTGTTTACATGAATTCATGCGTTGTCTTGCTGAAGATGACGGAAAAGGTTGAGATACGGCACCAAATTTGAATTGAGCACAGCAATGTAGTCCAGACTTTTCATTTTTGACGAGGTGAAGCAAAATTAAGGGAACCCATAAAAGACACAGTAGCCTAGACCATTACGCTTACACCACCGAAATTTCTTTTTAAAAAGTAGAGAGGTTCTCTGCAAAGATCTCTCCAGTAACCATTGTAACCGTCACGACCATAAAAACTAGTGCTGGAGGATGGAGGTACCGGAGGAATTCCGGACAGGATTTCTGGGAAAGAATCGGATTCCTGATCCGGCGGTGGCAAAAAACCGGAATCCGTACGGATACCTGATTTTTTAGGACATGCATAAGCATTTTATAAAAATAATTCCTCACATGTTCCACACATCTTCATTAAATTACGTTATCTCATCACATTTTTTCCTATCTTTTAAAAAGCTTCTTAACGCCATTCTTAACGCCTTGAAGAAAATTACTAGGAAAACTGGAAGTAATCCGCAAGCCAATTTCCAAGTTCCGTGCCATCATTGAGGAAACTTTTCGGAGATTGTTGGAGAATAAGTACTATTTTTCCTTAGTATTATTTCCGCATTCGTAATTTCTTTGTTTTTCTGCGTCTTGACACATAAACTTCGTACTCGGTGCGTATAATAACACAAAGTTGTGTGTCCCAAATAAATAGAGGGTAGCTCAAGAAATTTCCATCATTTTACACGTTATTAACTGTTGATCTATCGCACATAAGTTCAATCAAAAATTACTATAAAAAAACTTTTATAGCAAAGGTTAAAGAAATACAGAGCATATATAAGAATTAAACAATGTTCAAAGTGTTGAGTTTGAGAAGAGACCACAAGAGTTAGAGAAACTTTTTTCTTTTGCATCATATTATCATTATGTGCGTACTACCCACTAATCAAAACCGCACTTTATGCTTAGCTAAATTCAAAAATGATGCTCACCTTTAATTTAACATTTTAGCCTTAGTCTTAGCTCTAGCAATTGCTTTAGGCATTAGCCCTAGATATACACACAGATAGTTTCTTAGAAGTAGGTCTAGCATTTTTCCTGCCATTACTGTTTGTCATCACAAAAATTTTTAGCGATCATCAAATTTTGAAACAAAATTTATTGATTACGAAAAAAGTAAATATAACGCAAAAATCTATAATTGAGAGTAGAACTTCTTATTATTCTGCCCATAAGTCATTCTTTCTTCTGCGAAGACTTCTTCCGATGGCTGGACATAGTTGCTTTCTTCTTTTTCCTTATGAAGCTAATTGAAAACGCGGCAGATATTGTGAAAAATGACAGTGGCGACAATGAAATGTAAAAATTGATCCAAAGCGTTTGAAGCTTACCATGCAGATAGATAAAGGTTTCTCGGTTGTTGGCATAATCTGCATCTTTTGTGAAATTTACACAAAATTTAGTTAAAAGTTCACACACCAAACTAAATAGCCGACACTAAATTTGTGCCCATCGATCCAAAATTGCCATAGAATTATATTGTAACACAAATAGTTAAGAAATTGTTAGTAAGCAAGCTAGTACCTATGCCAAAAAAATTATGTTTTTCCAAACTGATTTTTAACATTAGCTCTAGCATTAGCTCGATCATTAGTGAGTACAGCAAATTATGGATATGGCTAACACTTAAAGTTAATGCTAGAAATTGTTGGTGAGTATGGCTAAAGCTAATACTAAAAGCTAGCGTTAAGTTATCGGTGAGTACCAACCAAAGATTTTTTCGTAACAAGTCTTATTATATCTTGGTAGCATCTTTTAACATTTGCACTTTCAGCTTTTAAGAAGTTAATAAATGCTTTGCTAACTTAAATAACTTGGACTTAATAGAACAGTATAAGCTACAAGCGGTGACGAGATGATTGGACTAAGGAAATAAGGACTTAAAATAAGAGCAGAAAAAAACTGTGGGCTGTAAATTACAGGACTTAAAGCCAAGGGAGATAATATAATAGGTGAAGCTGCTGCCGGGTTTAATATAAATGGTGATAGGACAAATGGAGACAAAATTATCTAAAATAATTTTTTCAGAAAAATAAACTTTTTAAAAGAGTGCTGACCGGCGTAAAGAGTTGTGGTGACAATATAAAAGGCTAAATATATTTATTATTGTGATTTTATGGAATTTAACGGGTGGCGACGCGAAATCTGCACCGTAGTAAACTAACTTCATATTTTTTATTAAGTCACCAGTAGGTGTAATATGTCATTTTAAAGAACAGAAAAAATGCTATAAAACCTATGTCTTACTGGCTTTCGATGACTCCATTTCTGCGAATTTGATCAATCCTTTTCTTTGTGCTCTTCACCAACTCCTGTACAACGTCCGGCGGTGTTTGCCTTAAGCATAACTTGATGCTATTGGTGAGCTGGCGGATGTTTTCGGCTTTCCAACCATTAGCCAGACTACTTTTTAAAATTGAAAAGAAGGGTTTAATGAAACGGGCTTATGCCGTGGATTCTTCGTCGATGATTCAAGAGAATTTTGAAAATTTTCTGTAAAGTCGCCCACACAGAGTTTTGTCGTTCAAAATTGTGTGTTGAAATGCGCTCTTTTTTTGTGAACTTCAATATTTAGCTTCCGCAGAGAGTTGTGGATTGTTGTATGACTAACGTCAAACTGTTAAGCAGCTTAGCGCGTCTTTGTTGTTGAAAAGGCACCGTAGAGTTGACAAAATATGTGGTGTCATTACTGCATTCCATCCACCTGAGCCCCACCTAGTCGGCAGATCATCGTCAAAGCGCTTTAGAATGTTATAAACATTTCTTTTGGGGACTCCTTCGGCCACAAAATGCTTGTCTGAGTAAAAATTGTACACACGTGTTTGCAGGGTGCTTTCGTTTGAAGGCATTTTTCTAAAAAAAAAAGTTAATTAATAACAAAAATCGGAAAAGACAGGAAAAGAACTAGAAGAAAAATACTACAACATGGCTTTTAAAATAATGGGCAGTTCGCCAAAAGTTTGCTGTAAACAAAGCATAGAAGTGAGTGCAGATTTTGCGTCGTCAGCCATTATTAGATCATACCGATAGAGCTAAAGGTGTCAATATTACAGGAACAAATACTCCTGGAGATAATATGGCTGGATGTAGTACTATTGGAGACAGAATAAAAGGTACAAAAGCCAAAGGGCTTATAATCAGAGGTGATAGTGCTCTTGGTGACAAAATCACAGGCACAAACAATGTAGGTGACAGAATAAGTGGTCCTAAGACATTTAAATTTACTAAAAGCAGTAAGTAAACAGACTTGCCTAAGACGCTTGGAGCAAGTATTGCTGGGCTAAATTTTAGTTTCCTGATAGTTTATTAAGAATATTTTTACCTCGTTCACAGTGGAAGGTGGAAGTCGATGTGCAAAGTGAAAGTGCAAAGCAGTGCTCACAAAAGAAAAATGTCAAGTGAAAAATGTGAAAAAAGTCGAAGTGGTCAGTGAAGACGGTGTGCTCACATTGGACTTCCATATCGCACTTTGCACTCTTTATTTCCCACTTTGACTTCCTAGTTTACACCTCCAATGCGAGCACTCCGGCTTCACTACTCACTATGACTTCGCACTTCTACTTCCCCTCCCCCATCTAAATATTTTTTAAAAGCCGTATTCCAACAAGATCCAACAAAATTCTAGTCGATTAAGCTTAAATAGTTAATAAAATCACAAATGTTTTTTGGGCCTTTTTGTTTTGTTCATATACAACTGGATTTTAAGGTTAGGTCAAGGGCAAACCGTAAAGTGTACCAAAGAAAGATTCTGATTTTGAAAATGTATTACAGAAAAATAGCTCAAGCTAAAGCGACCATAAATAATTGTCTGTCGAAATTTTGTGCACAAAACAATTATAAGCAATTCAAACGCTAGAAATCCTAGATTCATCCCTTATTTTTTTAACAATAGTGATTACTAATTAATTAAATAATAATTTTGTTTTACCTAAAGATTAGTGGAGAAAGAATGGCGGGATTATTAGCACTAGCCGTTAAAGCTATAACATAATTATTTTTCTGATGGAATGGCGACCGTTTGAACTATAAGCTCGGGTTCGAAAATTATTTTTTGTGCAATTTTGTAGAGCACAGTCGGTTTCATTTGTATCACCAAGGTTATTATTCCTAACAGCCACAACAATTGGGGGGGGGGGGAATCCCCTGAAAACTAAAGAAGAACAAGGGGATTTCAAAAATGTTTGGCATCTTAAAAAAATTCGGCAAAACGTTTCCTATCACGGCTGATTTCCAAAACTTAGACATTATGCCTTTAGTTTTTTTAAAGAATATAATGACTCATTATTTTGCATAACTTTAAAAGACTTTATCACCCATCATTATAATCATTATTTGCATATGTGCGACGATCAAAAAGGATATAAAGCCGATTTCGCCTCTTTTTTTTAAACAAGCTCACACCTTTTGTGACTCTTAAGCAAAATAACATTGGCGACACAAAGTAAATCAACTACACTCTACAAGATAGCATAAACAGAATTTTCAAAACCAAAGTTTACAGTGCAGCCGCCTTTTTTTTTGTAATAATTATTTATTGTAACTTACCTGTAAAAGAAACTGGTGAGAGCACAACCTACAATAGACGTGTAATAAACAATACGTTGTAAGTTACTACGTATTGTTTATTTTTTGCTTATGTATTTCTTGTTTATGTCTCAATTTTTTTCTTGACAATTTCGCCGTTGTTTATTTCCAACTCGAAAATGCCAAAGGAACAAAGCAGATGAGGCAAGACCTAATTAATATTTTGTAAGCTATGAAAGAAGACTCATGACCAGAAGTTCAATGAGAAATTTGATGAAATTGGATTTCGTTTGGTTACTGAATTCTTCATAGTATTAATACAGTGGTTGATCACGCAATAGTCAACTTAGATATCAAAGCTGATCCTAATTACTTAGTTGAAGAAGAAATTTAGAACACAAAACATAACTGTGATTCAAATTAATTTGAATCACAGCAAATTAATTTGAATCATTGCTATGTAGCTGTGATTCAAATTATTTTCAAATTAATTTAGGCAAAATTAATTTGAATCAATGTAATTTGAATCACTGCATTTGAACTACTGATTCAAATTTATT
>BBSZ01006334.1:0-23025 GCA_000981365.1 Subanguina moxae | reverse complement strand
TATTAAGCGGGCACCCTCTAATAAGCGGGCACCCTAGCTAATGAATTTGCAGCTCTTCCTGAGTCGTTTGAGATCTATCTCATCGTGTTTCCCAATAAAATTTGAATTATGATACGAGAAAAGGCCGAAAATTAAGCGGGCACCCTTTAATGAGCGCGCACCCTCTAATAAGCGAACCCCCTAGCAAAGGGTCGAAAAATAAGCGGGCATGCCCGCTTAATAGAGTAAATAAGGTAACTGTCTATTTCTGCATTACAGTCGTTAAAATTTCTAATTTAATTTATGCACCAACCGCAGTCGTGAAGGATGCGCCTGTAGGGTTTATACGCCAAGCGAACCAAGTGGATGCCCACCTGATCTTTGTTTTTGTTTTTAGCTTCTAAAACAGGGATCCCACGTGTACTTATTTATAAGGAATGTACTTACTTTCGAGCAATGCACTTATTAGGTTGTGTCATAAGTTATGCGGTTTTTGTTCAAAAATCCGATTTGTAATATTGTTTTCTATTTTTGCTTTGTTTCTATGCACAATTTTGATATGTTCTGTTACATCCACACAACTTGTACATCTCTTTCGCATAAACCATCCAGTATTACTCTGGTGCATAAATAAAATTCGAAATTTTCATGATTGCAACACAAGCATAAACATTCATAATTTTACTTGGACACTAGAAAAAGTACTACCCTTTATTGAAAATGGTTTTTACCTTGTGGGATATTCAATCTAAAAAACATAGGTAATTAATTGATGATATATTCTCCAAAACGTACAGCTCTTCCCATTCCTGGTTTAGAGGGTTAAACACTATGGTCAGCGCTAGAACTACATGCAGAGTAATCTAAAAGACTTTTTGAAGCTAATGAAGAACACCCCTGCCCCCTTCTTCACATAAATTTTGTCAGGATACTGTCAGGACCTGTTACCAACACCCGTTAAGTCCAGCCTCAATCTCAGCAGGACCTATCATGTCCTATTTTTCTGCAAAATTTTCAATCTTCAACCTCATTCATTTTTAAATTTAAGAAGCCGCTAGCATTACTTTGAAACACGCAGTGTTTTCTTTTACCTAATTCCTCCCCTGTCTGTTCCTCTAGTTCTTATAAGCTAATAAGAATTTTAAATTATTTTCTATACTTTTTCATAATAAAAATTAGGTTTTAAAAATTTTAAAATTTCGATATTTTGCCGTGGGAGACCAGGGCTGGCAGTTATAATCATGTTATCATTAGCTTACAAATTAAAAATACATAAATTTTCGAGTTGACAAAAATTACAAAAAGAAAGTTTACTAGTTGACAAGAAATGAAACCACTATTTCGTGAATTGAAAACACTGTAAGACAAATTTTTACGAATCCGCTATTTTAGAAGACAACATTTACTAGTTGACAGGATTACTAATCTGTGTTTTACCATTTACGAGACAGCAAATTTTTGAGTCTCGTGCGTTGCAGGCTGAGAAGTTACGAGTTAGCTTATAGCCCGAAATATCGAGACTTTAGAATTTTCAAAAACCCGATTTTTAGTACAAGAAACGCAGGAAAAATCTTTCAATTTGTTTTAGGGTATAAAAATTGCATTGAATTGGATGGTAAAATAGTTAGAAAAAAGGTCGAAAAATATACAAAGGGAGTGCGGCTGCTATCCTTTACTGAGGTCAGCATTTTGATGTAATAAGTGTAACTAGTGACTCAAGCAAATAACGTATCTAACTAACCAAAACATTTACGGCTTGTTGGATTGTGAATGCTTGGAGCGAGGGAATGATAGAATCCAGCAAACTGTCACCATAAGTCAAATAGCCCATCACCTAAGCAGAGTAAAACTAGCAAAAAAGAAAAAAAAACAAAATCTTACAGACACAGGCAAGTACATGCAAAAGACAACTAAAAATCGATATGATTACCAAAAAAATTATAAAAACAAAATGAGTACTCAGAAAAGCACTGCAAACACTTCTTTTGAAAAGGTAAGGCTTCTTCATATCATGTTGAATAGTGGGAAATGCTCCATGACCTAAAAAAGTAAAACAACTTTGCCAAAATCGTAGAAAAGCACCTCCGTAAGCAAACATAACGGTGCCAAAACACATGAAAAATCTGAAAAATATATTTTTTTAATGTTCCAATGTGTGGTTTGCCATACTTGGTAGGCAAAATTTCAGCATATTTGACATTACGCACACAGACATCGTAGTCGAGAACCGTCCCGTAGATGATCAAGGAGACGGCAAAGGAAGTCGTTATCTAATAGAGCAGAATTTACTAAAAGGTGCCTCGCATTTTATGTGGTAAATGGTAACCTACCATTGCGCCAATTACAGCCCACCTAAATAGGTGACCGATTTATTGATTAGCAGTCAAGTCTGTTAATTTCTGTTTTTGCTCTGCAGTTTGTTCCAAAAGCTCGGAATGGAAATTAATTTTTTGCTCAATACTTAAATTGAAACATCCTTTGAAAGTCCTATTTTTCTTTGATTTTTGTTATATTGTTGTTATATTGTCTGTTCTTTCACATAAATAATTTTTGTTTTAGAATGGTCAATTTAAGAGCAGGTATCGTGTGTCTTTGGCAAGAGCGAAAAAAAGTTACTGAAATTGCTTGCGGTATAAACGCTCCACAACCGACCGTTTCAAAAGCCATCAGGCGTTGGATAACCGTATCTAGAAGCAAAAGCGTGTTCTGTTGGACTATGGCAAAAAGTGCCCCTAGATGCATTTATTTCTCAAGAATCTAGCTCGGATTCATCTCACAGGTAAGTTTATGCGCGCATCTCTAACTCTTAAGTCTCCTTTGCCCTCTTACGGGGGCTCGGGGGCTTGGAGTTGAGATGCGCAAGCACTCATACCTGAGAGAAAAATGACTCGAGAAGAAGCTCTAGATGCATGAAAATAGCATGCATACCAGAGCTTTTTTATTCTTCTCTATTCCTGAATGGACCCTCCTTAGAAACTAGCCCCTTAATTATCCCTTCCCCTGCCTATACAGCCCTTTATCCCTTAAAAATGGTGAAAAAATGCTTATTATATTGTCAACGTACCTAAAGTTTTTATACCAATCGACAGAAGAAAAATTGGGCTTTTAAATGGTATTTAAAAAATAATAATGCTCCAATTTCAAAATTAATTTTTTATTTCCATTCTAAACTTTTGGGACACACCGTATTTTAATTTCTGTGTCTTCAATGCAGACTATTCATGCGACTAATCTAGCAGATTGTTAGCATACACTATTAATTGACGAACAAAACAAAAAAATAAAATTTTTGGTGTTTTTATATGTCAATCTTTCATAAGAAATTTCTAGAACCTTTTGTATATTCATTGTAAAAAATTCAAGGCAACTTTTAGGTCTAACGTTGATCGAAATGTTAGAATATGGTAGCGCAGTCAGCCCTCAATAATTCGACAATCTAAGAAAGGTCGCGAGAAGTGGTTTTAACAAAAGATAGACCTCGATAACTCGGCTCTCGGAGCCTGGTCCCTTGGGGTGCCGGGTTATCGATGGTTGACTGTGAAATGTGATATATGTTCATTTATTTTTGGTTCCCTTTTACGGGTAGACAAATACTATAAGCAATCAGTTGTAATACGGTTCCAAAATTCTCCTTTCTAAAGTAACCCTCATTTAGTCGCTAATGACTATAACAAAAATAAATGGTAGTAATAAAGTTTAGCCTTTCAATCAGAAAATTTTAGATTAAACATCGCAAAATACTTGTCATAAATAGAAAATATGTTCTGTAGACCTTAAATGGATAAAATCCATTAGAGCAAAATAAATAACAAGGATAGAAAGGCACCAACCAAAAGTCTTTAGGGCTTTTTAATAAGGTGAAAGGAAGCATGAACACAGCCACAATGATGATCAAGTAGCAGAAGCCAATATGAACGCCAGCATAGGAATGCAAGAAGTTCTCCAGATTCTTAGAAGCCAACAAAAGAAATACTACTGCCGTGCCAAACTGAGTGATATTCAGGCATCCCGACACAATGGTCCTAAAAAATTGCAAAAATTTTAAATACTAAGTCACTAAAATATTTTACATAAATCCCGATCCTACTGCTCTATAGCCCATAGCTGGGTACGGCTTGCGACAGTGATTGCGATATCTTGAACAGTATTTGCATGACAGAATAAACTCAGAATTTTAATTTTTAGAAAAGGATTACTCAGGCCAACGTTCCTGCAAAATTGTCCAGTTTTCGGACAATTTAATGCCAGTGTAAGAGCAGACAGTAGCGCCAGCGAAGATGATTAATATACCGCCAAAAAGACCTAAACTTGTGAGATGAAATGAAAAATAAATATGCGAGATTTTGTGGCTTCAACCTGCCGACGTCATTGCTGTTGGCATCGCAATCAATCCCCCTCCAGCAGTTTCTCCTGCAAAGCTTATGATAAGAAATCTGAAAAAAAAACAAATACTTGAATTTTACTCACCAACAATAAAGAGACAAGTGACCAACCATCCTGAAATATGTAGGTGTGGAGTAAAACATCAAACCAGACCATTGCTTTCACATGGTTTTTACTCTACTGGATTTTTACTCTACTGGATTACTGCATTCTCTCTAAGAAGCGCCCCTCCCCCTCCTAATTCAAAATCGTGTTCTTGACATTGTGTTTGTAGCTTATTAGATATAGCCTATTTTCTCAGCTAAAATTCGGGAGGTAAGCTGTCTGACAATTTTTGAAAGAAATGGGTCATAAACACAATGTAAAGAACAAAATTTCGAATTAGAAGGGGGGGGCGTAGCGCTTATTAGAGGAAATACGGTATAAACATCTTGTTTTCGAGTCAAGTCTTTGAAAATTTTGAGACCTGGACAACCCTATTCGCAGTTATTTAAGATAAAAGCCTCTCGTTGGATTATAACAGTCTAATTTAAACACCAGTAACATCTACATAAAAAGGTTAGATACAGAAGGTTTTTTAAGAAAATATTTGTAACAGTCGCTTTCGGCTGCATTATATATTTTTTATGTGTCTGTTAAAGTAGGTTTAAGCCTAAATTCTCACCAACCAAGCAAGCTTTTGACTTATATAACATGGTGTAACAAAAAAATCCTACATTTTTAAAAAATTTGTGTACGTAACTCCTGGCCCTGCCGATTTCCGTTTTTAGAGACCCTTACCCTCGAGTATCTCCATTGTTTTTTGGGTTTTAGCATAAAATACGAATTTTCATCCGCAGTCGACCGTGAAAAGCTTGGAGATATCTCCAACTCTCTTTCTGTTTTGTTTAAACTGAACGAAAGCAGGGCGCAAATCCTTTTTGTTTATTCCAAGCATTATCTAAAAATGAAAATATTGCAAATGGCTGAATGAGAGATGCAGGAGATTTTTTTGTTATACTCTATAGCCTGAATTAACAAACATCGAATGGAAATCGTCCCAAGAATCAACATCAAATTTACTTATGCTGCAATAAAAACTCTACCCATTCCTTCAACATTACGAAACTTCCGTCCACACGCTGTTTCTACTGTAGCTGCTGAGTTGGAAACCAAAGAATATCCTTCTTGTCTGGAGAACATACTGGTTGGAAAAAAAGGGAAAAAGAGTTGTGCAAAGAAATTAAACCAACTTTTGCATTTTATCTTTCATTGTAGCAATTTTGAGTGTTTTCGTAAATTTCTTTAAAAACCAATGCTTTTTAGAAAAATTACAAACTATTAGTACAGATAGCCTAATTGGATTGAAAAAAGCGGATGAGTTTAGTGACAAATGTTACTGCCCACAGCTTGAAAAGATATCTAAAACCAGTGAAATTTTAAATACTTTGACGAAAGCAATTTCCCTAAGAAGAGTTTCGCGAAATATTTTCGGCCGCTTATGCTCACACAATTTTGAAAACATTATGTAAACAAAACATTACATGCTGCAAAAGGCCAGTTCTTTATTTAGTTTCAAAGAGGCCTTTTCCAGAAGTCAAATAAGGAATAAAAAATTAGACTGCGGAAAACAATAATTGTGTTTTCAAGGTCAATAAAAAATAATTGCAAAATCATAAAGTGCATAAGGATAGACAGATATAGGCTACGAAAACCTTTTAAGACAGGAAACAGAGCTCAGAATTTGCGTGAAAAGTTCTCAAATTTCATATTTAGGACTATCCTATACAGATGCTCTAGTGACTCCAGACATAGAAACGTTAAATTGAAATTGTAGTTTCGACTAGTTTAAATATTTTATGCTACTAGGATATACCCTCTTCCACCACCTCCAATAATAGCTACTTACGTTCACACCTCCGACCACCAATTACCACAAACTCCTACCACATCTGAAAACAAAAATACTCAGCCGACAAATATTTTTAACTTTTCTAAAAGTATTTAAAAACCATTTTTAAGTAATAATTTCGGTATAAAGAGACAAAAATATTAACTTAGAAGGGAATAATGACAGAATTGGAAGGGAAAGGGAATAGGAGGGCACTTTTTGTAAGAATTGTTTATTGTTTCCCATACTGGATCAGGGCAAACAGTGCCTCTAGATACATTCTCCGATCAAGAGTATTTTTCGGATTCATCTCGCAGGTATGTTTGTTCGCGCATCTCTAACTCTCAAGCCCCTTTCGCCCACTTACGGGGGCTCTGGGCTTGAAGTTGAGATGCGCACACAAACATACCTGAGACATAAATCACTTGAACCTAGCTCTGGATGCATGAAAATAGCATGCATACCACAGCTTCTTTATGCGGTAGGTTCCCTATAAGGAAAACTATGGTTAAGATCTTCTCTTTTCCTAAATATTAGCACCTAAATAGTATAACCGAGAAAGTCTGAGGATTGAGAGAGGTATATCCTAGCAGCGCCAAACATTTTATGATTTTGGCACCTTAACTCTAATAAACGACCCGCTTGACTTTGAGAATCTACATCTAAGAGAATCATGAATTTATTTAGATCCCAAAACCACTTCCCTTTTCTAAAATAGGGCAGATACTACTCACTTTAAAATTACTTCAAAGTTTAAACCAAAAGTTGGAATTGTTGCGAATACCAAAAACGTTTTCCCCTTAAACTCCTCTTTAGATTTTCAGTAAGAAATCAACGTGACAGCAGGTAAGTTGAAAAGAGGTTACACCATAACACATTTTTGTAATAATAAAAAAAATGTTTTGCAAAGGTGGAAGAATCACCCCTCCCACTGACGAAGAATAAAGAAAAAAGGCTTAGCAACAGCACAGAACATTTTTCTACTTTAAAACAAATACAGTCGACTGTCTGAATTGGTGTCGGTTTTCAGTGAATTAATTGAGAGCTGGATGCCATCAAGAACCGATGCAAGAGTGAGAAGCAATTTGTTCGGAGTAAAGTATATGGTTATTGCTCAAAAATTTGTTTCAACTATTTTTTGATGTGATAGGAGCCGAAACGTGTGGAAGATGTTAGTCGACCGTTTATGCGAAAAAATATTTCTGACGAACAACTGATTTTTTGCTTTGGTCACCCAAGGTGGACCATGTTTAGAGGACGGCATCCAGCTCGCCCTAGATGCCAAATTATTTTTTATCCGTGAATCACTAAACCTAGGTCATACAGGGTATACGCTGGGTCTCAGCTAATGTACGCTGGCTTACTCTAAGCCTGAGGCTTAGTTGTACAGGGTGCGTAAAAAGTTCTGATGTAGACTTACAAAGCAATTAGTTTGTATAAATTTGTCTTTTTCAAACAAATACTTTTTAACCAGTTTTGTTCTGCGTTAAATATTAAACAAAACAGATATTATACGTTTTCGTTTCTTCAGGACATATGACAATCAACGGGCAACGAATCAAAGTAATCCGAATGCATCAAAGAGGAAATTCCGTTATGGAAATATCAAGAGAACATGGGCCTGCTCATAAGAATGTATCGCGAACATTGAAACGTTTTGACGAATTAGGAACTTTTGAAGATCGCAGAAGAAGTGGAAAACCGAGAACTGCTAGGGTAGCTCCGATTATCAGTCGTATCAAAGACAAGATCCGTCGCAACCCAAAGAGATCCAAGAGACAGATGGCGAAAATCGAAAGAATCAGCAAAGGAAGTGTCCGAAACATTGTGAAGTAAGATCTTTCCAGTTACTCGTACAAGTTTCAAGAACCTCAGCATTTGGACGAGAACAAAATGAGGATGCGCACAGGATTCTGCTCCAGCGCACAAGGCTCGTGAGACTCTAGCATCGTGCCATGACAATGTGCCGGAATTCATTGATGTAAAACAGTGGCCAATCTACTCGACTATTCAATATGGGGCATTTTGGAAGCAAAAGTGAACAACAGACGCCACAGAGAAATTCCTCAACTCAAAAAAATTCTACAAGAGGCATGGGAAGAAATCGACGAACAAGTGCTTGCCTCTGTGGTCGACAATTGGCGAAGAAGATTGCGAGCCTGCATCCAAGCAAACTGGATACATTGAAAAATATAATATGGAAATTTTCGACTTAGAAAATGCTTAGGAGTGGCTATAACTTTTGAATACATAATGATTTTTTCGGAAAATGCCCATGGTCTTTAACTCATTTATGTTTTACTCTTACGAATTAAGCATTTCAAGATGGATGAGTAAAAAATTAAGCATCGGATAGCCAATGAATTTATCTAAACAATCATCAGGTTTATTCAATCAAAAAAGAAGAAGAATTCCAACTCTACTCAAAACCACCTCCGATAAAACAGTGGAAAAGAGAAGTTACCAAAACGCAGTCAATAACTTTTTTCAAACGACTCTACTGATCTTAAAAAGACCACTCTTCAGAAAGACGACAATGATAATTCAAAAACACGCCTCAAAAAGTGTTAAATTAATAACTTGGTTCGCTGACGGGGATGCCTCTCCGTTTGTTGTTGACAGCCTCTGCTCATCTAAGATTGTTTGGGGGGAAAAACAGTCTAGCAGGAGTAAACTGGCCTGACCATTCATTAAACTACTACAGTCTCATTTTGTGTAAATCAAAATTTAGTCAATAAGACCATTCATGAGACCTGCAGCATTCAAACGGAGGCATCACTTCCTGCCCTTCCACACATGCACGTAAAGCAAAGGTAAAGAAGACCTAGAAGATGGATGGGCAAGCACGCAACAAAAAATTTATTAAATCGAACATTCTCCTCTCCGATTTTTTTTTCTTTTGTTTTTACACAAATTCAGCAATTTTCTCCTTTTGCTTGGAGACGAAAAAACTAGAAAATTTTGATAAAAGCAAAATTTTCAAAGTCAATAAGGTAAACAAGGGATTAGCATATAGTTGAATGATCATCATTATCATTGCTGTTGATGGAGTGTGGGCGACACATCCGAAAAAGAGAAGACCTTTTAAGCTATATTAATGATCTGTTCATCTTTAGGTTTTTGATGAATGGTTTCATATTTGTGCGTTCTGTAACTTGCTTCGCTGTAAACAGCTTATAATAGAGAGATAACTCAAGTCAGATGAACGCGGAAGAGATGACGATTATCATGACCTACTAAATTGTCCAAAAATTTATCAACGCTACTTTGGCCTTGTTTTTTTAGAGGTTTTTTTTTACTGTATTATTCCAGCCTTTAACCCCCAAAATTTTACAGCAGCCTCCCCCACAAAAGAGTAATTGGGTCTTCTAGGTATATTGACCATGTAAAGAGCATTTTTTGACCATTTTTAAAGGGATAAAGGGCTGTATAGGGAGGGGAAGGGACAAGTAAGGGGCCACTTTCTAAGGAGGGCCCACTCAGGAAAAGAGAAGATCTTGAACATAGCTTTGTCAACTGGTCTCTACGCATAAAAGAACTCAAGCATGCATGCTATTCTCATGCATCCAGAGCTTTTTCTCCAATGATTTATGTCTCAGGTATCTTTGTTTGCGCGTCTCAACTGCAAGCCCCCGAGCTCCTGTAAGGGGGCGAAGGGTTTATGCCAAGTTTATAAACTTCCCCCCCCCTGTAAAATGTATTATCTGTAAGATGCAAGATTCTTGAGAAACAAATGAATTTTAGACTTTTTTGCCATAGTCCAGTAAAAAAAAACATGGTAAAAGGGCATAAAAATTGCACAAATGGGTTGCAGAAAAAACTGCCTTAACCGCAAGGAACCGGGCCAAAATGACCCAATTTACTGTTTTTAGGCTAAGGACAAATGAGACACGTATTTGGATAATCCAGTAGAGTCAACTCTATTTTCTAAAAACTCTCGGTATAGTGGCACCTTTGCTATAGTTGCAACTTTAGGTCGGTCTCGAAGGGTGAAATCATCACTTTTCCAAATTTACTCTCAAAAGCACTTTTTTCGTTAAAAATCACATGTTGAAATGAGTTCTTATTGTCCGCTATTCAAAATCTCAGCTTATTGGAGCCCTAACAAATTAATTAAAAGTTCGTTCAAGCATATGGTTCAACTCGGCTTTTTTTCTTACTATGATTTTGGTTTGGCACACTCCCACCCCCACCTTTTAACGGTGCTGGAAATGGTGGATCATGTGGAGAGCTGTTAAACCAGAGTGAGCCAGAGGCAAGATAACAACAAGCCAGCAACTGTTCCCCTCCCAATCACCACTAAAATGTGGGGTTGGCTGAAAGGCAGGCAGAGACAGCTATTCCCACCATATTGTTTCAGCATCCAATGGACTTAAAGTGATCATCTCTCAAGCTTTGTTTTTGTCTATTGATTTGTGGAGATGTGCAGTCTTGGTCGTTCGAAGTGTTTTGGACTGAAATGTTTAGTTGGCTGGTTGAAAAAGAGGAGGCGTTGTGTCAGTTTATCACATTTTTTAGCTTTTAGTTTCCATTTTTAGAGCACAAAATGGCCTAACCTCCATCTTTTAATACTTAAATATGGGAGGTTCCCCTCGGGTAAAAATCCCCTTGGCCAAAATCCCCTCGACTAAAAATCGTCCCTCTCCCCCCCCCCCCATTATTTCGTCGTATACCATAATCTCACATTTTGAAACTGTGATTTTGCCTCAAACAAATTCCTTACAATTAGAAATTCATATGCACCAACTGAAACCACGATGGATGATGGTGTATGCACCTACCAAACCAAGTGAATGTCCGCTTGGTGTAAAATTTTTTTTCATTTTCATGCTCAAAAAATCTTTTTTCTCTACTTATTAGAGCATTCTAAAAGATGTTGACAGGGGTGAATTGCCGTTTTATGGTGTGCTTTTCGGTTTTTTGGAAAATAGGAAAGCATCTATAAAACGGTAATTCAACCCTGTCAAACCGTCTTTAGAATATTCTAATTAGTAGAGGAAAAGGAGTTTTGGAGCCTAAAAGTGAAAAAAAAAATCACACCAAGTGGACAAGCACGTGGTTGGGTTGGTGTATAGACCATTCAGCGTAAGTTAGCCGTGAACCACTAAACCTAGGTGAACATAGTGTACGCAGAGTCTCAGCTAACTTGCGCTGCGCAAACCTCAGCTTAAGGCTTAGTAATATGCAAGAGCGCTTTTACTATTACAGTTTAGCCCCCTCCCCCTTCCCAATAGATAGAAACAGAATAATATTACTGTTTGTGTGGAGATTTTGAGCATGAAAAGAGTTTGACTGCGGGATGATTTTGGGCCGGAGGGGATTTTGACACGAGGAAATTTTGCTTGTGTCCGGTAGACCTCATGATAAATTTCTTCACGTTTACTGCCAAGTCAAAAATTAGAACTTTTTTGTTTACCTTCAAAGGATTTTATACAATTTTGACCAACCAAAGCAAGTGGGCGTCCACTTGGTCTAAAAGTATTTTCTTACTTTAAGGCTATGAAAGTTTTTAGTTATTCTTAAGAAAGTTTGATAGGGGTAGATTACCGTCTTATAGGGTATTATTCAATCTATTTCATTTGTCTCAAAACGGGTCAGTAAATCCATCCAACTGACAGGGAAATTTCGAAATTGAGAAAGTGGTAAAGTCAAAAAGCTCCCAAACCGCTTTTCGTCTTCAATACCCAACTTTCAGCTTCTAAGCTTTGCAGCTGTTGAATAAGCAACAGTTCCTGCTCCCTTTACTCGGTTGATATTCGTTACGGCCTCTCTTGCGTTATGACCAAGCTCAAACTCATATTTCAACAGTTTTGGAATATCTCCTTGAGTTTTTTCCATTTTCCTAAAAAATAAAAATTTTGCAAAAATATGAAAGACTATATGCGATTCTGTACAAATAAAAAAAAAATTTAAGAAAACACATAAAAAAAGAACTTTCTGGGGGTGTTGCCATTACTTATTCGCCAACCTAATAGAGTGATTTAATGCAATAAGTTTGCGCATACCGAGATGATTCATCTATTGGGTTGATAAATAATTTTTTTTTCGGTTTTTTTCTTTATTGAATATTTAGCTATTGAGGTGAGGTCTATTGAGGGTGCCGGATTAACGAGGGTTGACTGTATTGCACCAAGGAATCTGCTTGAAGTCTTCAGCCGCGAAACGACTGAATACCCGCTCAAGAATATACCCCCTTGGTGAATGCACTTTTAGAGTAACTTATACCAGTTGTCTGAGTATCGCAAAACTATCCAAACAAAGTGGATGTAGTAGCAGTAGTTTTCGGTGTACAAATTCCAAGTGGCATTGTTACAAGTTTGGCAACTTTGCTGTAGCTAATGTTAGATCTTTTATTTTCATGTAAGCACTCATGTAAGTTGCTTTCATGTTAGCGCTGTGAGCATCGATATTTTTGGCAAACTTGTGCAATTTTTATTTGCGTAGTGAATCCATGCTTTACCATTTTGTTTTTGAAGATAGGCATTAAAAAAAACTGCTGAAAATAGACTCACGCCCGTGCGAGAGTCGAAAACTGACTAAAAACCTCGTGATTCAAATAGCCAACTCGACAAAAATATCTCTTTTAATCCAACTGTTTGCAATATTTTTATGGCTCGTATACTGATGCATTAATTTCTGAAATTCTAAATATGGCACAGAGTACTTCTGTTGTTGGTCTCCCCACTCTTTTTTCGCCTTGATCCCCTCAGCTGTTGGTTTAGACACTTCTAAACATGATAATGTCATCATAGAAAGCCAGTTTTGGGAAGTCGAAAATTAATGATATTTTCAGACCCCAGGTACTACACTTGGGCATACAACGAAGCCAAGGCAAAAAAAGAGTGTGGGGATCAACCACAGATGTACTTGCAAACGATTTGCTACATAATTTTTTGAGTGTCAACCAAGATGAGTGGTCGTAGTTCTCTGGAGAGGGATGATGCCACCCCTTTCCCTGGCTATGGTGATCGCGTGGGCTCTGGTGTTGTGCTCGCTCCAACAAGGTGGAAGGGAGGAGAGGTGCCAGTTTTTCTATCTCGAAAATATCTAATTTGCTAAATTAAGCTGGTTACTGATCCCACACTTGTGACCAAATCACTAAAACCAAAACGCATGTTCTACTCGCCTATTGGTGACGTAAGTTAATTTATTTGGTATGCAGCTATGTATGCAACTATTACTAAGAACACTTGAGAGCATAACTCTCAAGTCCTGATCACGGCTTTTTTAATTTTTTTCAAAAACGCGCATTTTGATTTTCCATTTTATGATGGGTGTTCTATCCCATGGTAAAAAGTTTGATTTTTACATTTATTTTGCAGAAAAGACAAGGATAGGTCGCTCTTAATCTAAGACGCTCATAAATTGCACAGAAGAACATCAGACTTTACTGATTTATACCCCCCTTCCCCCCCCCCCCCCAAAAAAAAAAAACTAACCTCCGAAAGTCTAGCCGCCGTAACTATAACTGTAACATACCTGAGACATAAATCACTCGAGAAGAAGCTCTGGATGCATTAAAATAGCATGCATACCAGAGCTTCTTTATTCGGTAGGTGCCTGTAAGAGAAACTATGTTCAAGATCTTCTCTTTTCCTACAGAGTGGACCCTCTCTGGAAAGTAACCCCTTACTTGTCCATCCCGCTCCCTATACAGCCCTTCATCCTTGGTGAAGAAAGGGTTCAGATATGGTCAATGTACCTAAAAACACAAGATATTTTTCTAGATTGGTCTCGAAGACAACTTAATTAAAGGGCGGAATGTACTATTCCCCTCTTTTCACACTGGCAAGAGGTCGAAACCCAATCAAACACTGAGCTTCTGAATCAGTTCAAGCTGGATTTTAAAAGTTATGAGGTCACTAAGGGGAGTGGCCAGTTTGTCACACTTTTTGAAACTGCATTTTATCTGGGTGGTATGTGCACCAACCAAACCAAGTGAATATCTACTTGGTGTGATTTTTTTTTTTGAAGCTAAAACCTCTATTCTTGGGCTAATTTTAGTATTTTAAAGAAGGTATGACAGGATCGAATTACCGTTATGTCGACCAAGGTTCTGACCTCGAGGGGATTTTGGCGCGAGGGGACTTTGTCCATGTCCGACTTTTTCTCTCTTTTCTGCTAAAAAAATCATTGAAATTAGCCTAATTGAAATAGCCTAAAAAGCTTGTAATTAAGCTATTTCTACAGCAAGCAGCCCAACCAACTCTATTTCAGGGTGTAGTAGCCGCTGACGGCATTGAAATGAAAAGAGGTCCACCAGATCTCACTCCTCGTGTTTCCGTAATCCAGCAAAGAGTTGTGGAAAAAGGTGCTCCTGCCCGAGCTGGTCGTAAAATCACTGAGAAGACATGGACTTCAGGTAGACTGTGCATAAAATCACAAATCCCACACTTAACTACTTGCAGGAGGGGACGGCAGTGAGTCCGGCTACACTAACGAATTTGGAGGAATGGGTAGAAGTGGTGATGAAACGTGTCGCAGCAGCAGAAACACCAATCTGCAGTCGCCTTTCGGAGCTCTGTCTGATCCATTGGGTCTGGGCAACACTGGACTGGGTAGCTCTAGTCCAGCTACTCATCCTCCCACTGCTGCTTCACAACCATCCAACACTCCATTGGACTTCAGTGGACTAAATTCGACAGGACCTAGTGTGAGGGGAGGCAAGCCATTCGGCGATTCTAATGAACGTGCTCCCTATGTAGGTGGTGTCAGCAGCCTGGGCTCTACCAAACCTAATTTATATGAGGGTGGGTTGCACTGAATTTTGGTTGTTTCCTGAAAGGTTAATTAATGGATTACGGGCTTTAGAACGGATCAAGTCTCCACAGAATGGAGTGCGAGATAGTAGCTATGCCCCCAGTCAACATGATTATCCAGCATCTGGCAGGAGCAGCGGTAAATTTCTCGAAACCTAGACTGGTGGTCTTTCCGCACAACATATCACTAAAAAAATTAAACAAAGTTTCTTTTAAAAAATCGGCTCTGTCCCCAAATGAGTACCAATCTTTCACTTTGTCCCCCCTTTTTTTTCAATGTTTTTTGAAGTCTTAAAGTTATAACAAGTTATAGCCAGCCCTAAGCATTTCTAGCACGCTAAAAATTATAAAAATGCCGCTAGAAAATCAGTTTTTGGGAAGTGCAAAAATTTCGGTATGTTGCCTTGGGACACCCAGGAAGGCAACCTTGTAAATGGTATTTTCAGACCCCAGGCATACAAAAAACCTATTTTTTTGCTTTTTAATTTTTAGCCACTTCAGCGTCATTGTTCAGCGAGCCAGGTATATTGCCATTGTGTTCACAGTTCCGTTTTCTTGTAATTATCTATTTTCAGGAATGCGATATGAAATGAAAAAAGATTATTTGGTGAAAATATGTTGCTTATGCAATGGATTATTTTATCACGTCTCTTCCAGATTTCTAATCCTCGAGAACTGATTCATCAGTACGCCACAACCACACCAATTCACTCCATTCCCGGCTATGAGACCTTGCCTGGTGGAGGCACCACAACTCAAACCATTAAGCAGTCATATTCCAGCACTGTGGAAGAGAGGTGAATTATTCAGCAAGCAGGAAAAAAGTTTTAACTGGCAAAATTTGCAATTTAGCTTTGGTCCATATCCTCCATACAAGGTATTAAAAAATGTAGAAATATTCTGCTTATCAAATTTGCTCCAAATTTTTTAGGCCGGAGGCGGTGGCGTTGCAGTCAACCCTAACAAATTTGTTCGTCAGCTGAGAGATGAAAGTAAGTATCAAAAATTTGACGCTACTAGAATATACCCTCCTCTCCATATAACCCCTAGGATATACCCTCTTGCATCACCCTTCCCCCAAATAGCTTCTTGGTTGTGCCCTAACCAATCCTCAGAGCTACTTGGTTATAGACCTCCCTCTACCCCCCCCCCCCCATTATGGCCCTTGATTATAGCGGTCACACGACAAGGTCACGCGAAAATGTCGCGTGACCGTTATAGCCTGAATAAACTTTCTCAAAGCAATTTTCCTGTTCTATAAAGCCAAAATTAATGTCACCATCATTTATGCTTTATTTTTCTTCCAGGTTTGTGAAGTGTAAACATGTTTTTATCATTTAAAAAATTATAGCAGACAGTGTTTTCGTCCAAAATTAGTCGGGGTAGGGGTGGATGTTCGCGTGGACAGCACTGGGACCACCATCATCTCTGCTAAAAATGGCACCAAATTCGAATGACTCTTTCTAAATAGTAATTTTCGTTTATTTACAGCAATGACTAACAACCAACGCCAAGCCAACCTGAACACCCAAGCCCTGAACCCCAAAGACTCCTCCTACGAGCACCGCATCGAAACCATTCGCCGTCAAACAACCGGCCAAACAGGTGGTGATCCGGAAATCCAGTCTCTGACTACTCATTTGATGACTGGACTACATACTGGACACCCCACACCTCCCAGATTTTGAATAAATCAAACTATTCTGCACACAACAACAAATAACAAGTATTTGAATGAAAAGCATTATTTTTTACCAAAACATTCTTTTCTTTATTCTCTGTCCCAGTGTTTTCGAAAAATACACCAACACTTGCACTATGCTTAAAACCTACATCTACACTGCGCCAAAAAGTTACACCTAGACTTAAACCTACACCTACGGCTCTACACCATAATTTACGAGAAACATTTGTTACGCAGTCACTTTGTAACGCCACAAAAGTTCGCATGTATTCATTTACAGTATTTATTTTTGAAAAGATTTCTTTATTCTGAGGCACTCAAGTAGCCAAAAAGACCTCCGGAATCCAAATCTGAAAACAGAATTTCAAAAAAAGGCTTGCTTGCTGAGATATCATCAAAACTAGGAGAAAAAAGGACAAAAACTAAGTTTGCGGTTGGCTATGATCATATCTCAGCAACCTAGCCTATTTTTGAAATTCTGTTTTCAGATTTGGATTTCTGAGGTCTTTTTGCCTACTGGGATGCCTCAGAATAAAAGAATATCCTTTTAAAAATGAGTACTGTAAATGAGTATATGCAAATTTTTGTGGCGTAACAAAGTGACTGCGTAACAAATGTTCCTCGTAATAAATTTTCGTGTAAATTATGGTGTACAGCCACACCTACAGTAGGGCTACGCTTAAACTTACACCTAGATCTACACTACGCTAAAGATCAACGTCGGTTTAAGATATAGATGTAGTTCCAATTTGTAGGTGTAGACGTAGATGCAGGCATATTTTCAAAAACACTGCTTCGTCCCAATAATCACATGCAAAATATATTTGTTCGCTCTAATTTCCTTTATTTTTAGTTAATAATGTTAACAAAAAATAAAACTTTTTTGTAGCACCCTTTGTGATTTGTGCTAAACGAAAATATAAACCAAATACTTTTAAATGGGATATGCTTCAAATCACTTTTCACCCAACTTTCAATTAGAGTTTTGATCGATTCTTTTGCTGCTCTAACACATCTACCAGTTCGGAAATGACTTCTGAAAATGGAAAAGTAAAAATTTAACTATTTGATGCTAACTATTTTCTACCCTGACTGGAAGTGAAGTTTTTGGCCCCATCCATGTTGGTTATTTCTTCCCATGATTCGTTGACTAAATTTTAAATTTATTATTTTAGGAGCGTGGTGGGTTGTAACTCTTTTACTGGGGGGAGGGTTGGTATAACACAGCAGTAGCCATACTCTATTAAAGAGAGATCTCAATAATTGTTGTTCCCTCTCTATTGCTTCAATTTCGAGTTTTCATAAGATATAAAAATCGGCTCTACTGCGATATACCCCCCCCCCCAATAATTTTCTTTTAAAGTGTGTTTTAAGCCTTTTATACCAATTCCTATACGCTAAAAACGATTTTCAAGTCAGCTTTAGCACATTCTCATATTAGAAAACGAGTTTTTCAAAAAAAAAAGAGACCAAAATTAAGGGATTCTATTATGTTTTGGATACTGGAACTGGGCAAAAAGACAGACAAGATCTTCTTCCGTTTTGTAGAGGGGATTCAGGGCTACATTTTGGTTTATGACTTGTCATCAAAAAATGCAAATTTCAATGTTTTCAATGTAAAAGAAAATTTAAGTCTTTTTAGAGTCTCAAACGGTATCGACAAGAAGAGGCAGTGCGGAGCCAGAACAGCAAACGCACGCGCCTTGTCTCTCTGTGAAGCGTCAATCGCCAGCCAGTCAGCGGTGGCAGAAAGCACCAATCCAAAAAATGAAAGCAAAAGCGGAGAAGCAAATACGTTTTTAGCGTAACACGCACACATTTTTTTACAAAAAAAAATGCCAAAAAGAACCTACTGTCTTCCGCGGTAGCTGATAGCAAAACTTTGCCTTTGGAGCGATATTGTTGAACTACAAGACTCAAAATAGATGTTGGCTTTTGGAAAATGCAAATTTACCCGTCCCATACCATCCGGCTGAAAAAAAACAACTTAATACTTTTTTTGCCAGATAAACAATCACCTCCAGCTTCAAACACCTTGCCAGTCTCGCCACACTTTTCATGACTCAAGAACACAACCAATGGAGTCACGAATTCCGGTTTGAGTGCATCCACCATGTCTTGCGGCATCACTGTCTCAGTCAGCCGTGAGCCAGCAGTTGGAATTATGGCGTTACAGCAGATGTTGCATTTAGCGCCTTCCAATGCCAAAGTATTGGAAAAACCGATGAGACCCATTTTTGCTGGGAAGAATACGCAGTAAAGCTAAGCAAAAAAGAAGCAAATCAACCTGCTGCGTAATTGGCCTGTCCAAAACTACCATAAACGCCTGAATTAGAGGAAGTGACAACAATCCGACCATATTTCTGCTCTTTCATGTAAGGCCAAGCTGCTTTGGTGACTGAGTATGCTCCCTTGAGATGCACTTTCATGATCTGATCTGCAGCAAAAATAAAAATATTTGTGGCGTATATTCGGTTTTTCTTAGGAGATTTTACAATTTTTTTTTGATAATACAGTAAAGTCAAATTATCTTATTCCGAAAACTTAATAAACTAATGGGTTTTTTCTTAAAGTACGCACAGACCTTTTCCTTTTTCACCGGTTATACCCTGAGAAGCGGCCAACTATACTGGATTATGCAGCCCCATCCCTCCTCAAAAAAAAATCCCTTTGTTCTCTTACGGAGGCGCGGAAGCTTGGAGTTGAGATACGCACATAAGCATACCTGAGAGAAAAATTACTCGAGAAAAAGCTCTGGATGCATGAGAATAGCATGCATGTTTGAGTTCTTTTATGCGGTAGAGACCAGTTGACAAAGCTATGTTCAAAATCGTCTCATTACCTGAGTGGGGCGTCCTTAGAGTGGCCCCTTACTTGTCCCTTCCCCCCCCCCTATACAGCCCTTCATCCTTTTAAAAAAATGGTCAAAAAACGCTTTTTATATGATTAATGTACTAAGAAAAGCCAAGTACTTTTTTTTGGTGTATAATACAGTACAGTCGACCCTCGATAACCCGACACCCCAAGGGACTGGAGTAAGACTGCCGAATTATCGAGAGTGCCGAGTTATCAGGGTCCATTTCTCGATAAAACCGCTTCTCCGAAACTTCGGGTTAACGAGGGTTGACTGCAGTACAAACTAGCTCTTATAATGCATAAATTTTCAAGAAACGCCAACCCCAGTCTGTTTCAGTCATTTTAGGGAAAGAGACATCACGCAGAATGCCAGCATTGTTGACCACAATATCTGAAAAAATGGAGATGAATTTAAAAATTTGTTCTTATAAATATCTTTTTTCTAGTTTTAATAAAAACCAATTTTTCCATAGTTGTCGATGGCTGCTTTCACAATCTTTTCACCATGCTCAACGCTGTCGTAGTTTGGAATGGCTTGTCCACCAGCAGCTCGAATCTCCTTGACCACTTTGTCTGCCATGGAAGTGCTTGCAGATGTGCCATGTTTATCGCCGCCCAAATCGTTAACTGAATCAGCTTTGCATCAATAACGGCTTGCTAATAAAACTTTTCCATACAATGTTACCTATAATTTTGGCACCTCGCTTTGCAAACTCCAGGGCATAAGTTCTGCCCAGACCACCTCCAGCTCCAGTCACCTAAACGAGTAGAGATAAAAATGAAACTAGAAAGATATGTTCCCCTGTAGATGTTTACCAAAGCGACACGACCATCAAAGCGAAGGGCACGCATCATCTAAACACAAAACTGGCTGAGAAGTAGTTTTATCGATTAATTGACTTTAAAACAATCTGACCACTTGTTTGGTGTGCGTAAGAGAGAGAGAGAGATAACAGACTGCAAGCACCACACTAATTGTAGTTGAAAATCTATTTACAGAGAAAACTATCAGCTAATGGTGAATAAAGGAGTGCAGTTTTTAGATTTTCATAATCAATTAGGACCCAAAAAGGCTGGGCACGGACCTGATTTTTATCGGCCCTGACGGCCCCAATCACTTGTTTAAAAAGCCCGGCCCCGCCGTGTGCGATAAATCGAGCGTTCCAAGATCAAATAAATGATTATAAATAGAAGCAGGATGTCGAAGAGTTAAAAGAGACTTTTTCAACAAGTCGAACAAAGTAATGGCAATCGTCTGTGGTGCTATCGATAGAACTTTACTCAAAATAGCCGCAGCAAAAAAATCTTATTTGGGTCGCTATTATAACCCATAACTCGCTGAATACAATGTAAAAACGACATCTCGAGGATAAACAATGAGAACATTTGAGAAGATTTCTTTGTGCCCTAAAATTCCCGACAAACCTCACTAAAAGTGAAAAATGTGTAGTGGTCTGGATGAACACAGTCAAAATTTCTTTAATAATATATCCATTCAGAGACTTTTTACCCAGTTCTAGTAAGAAAAACCGATTTTTGGACGAACCTCAAGACACTTTATCCAAAAGTTCAAAATTTGATAAATTACTCTGAGTCCGACACAATAATTACAGAACTAGTTGTCATAATTAGATCCAAGTGCACTGTTCTGAAGGGGGTCTCCCCTTCCCAAGTCTACCCCCCCCCCCTCACTTAGTCTTTAATGTTAAATATGAATCTAAAGATCTGAGAAAATTGCCCAAGGCCAAAGCTAAAAGACGACAGACAAGAGCCAGCATTATCGTACACACTCATTTGGCACACTACTCCGGAGGAAAGGCCAATTCCTCTGCCGTAGGCGAAGGAAAAAATTTTTGGGGGCGGACGTCGGAGGGTAGGAAACATTATTTACGTGAGTAAGTCAGTGTGCATAGGATGATGATACACCAAAGTTTTGAGTTCATTCCGTCTTGATAAAAACTTTGCTAACATTTGCCAGAACTCTCTCAGCTTCTAAAGCTCTCTTATGCATTTCTCGTCATCATTAAATTTTGAAACACTCCAACAAGATCGTCAGATATGGTAACACGGCCGGAGGCGGAGGAAAAACTTTTAACAATCGAGAACCAATATATTGGATCTCAAGATGACGCGGCCATTACAACTCTAGGATCTCGGTATTAAAAACTCCAAACAAGCATACGAAGGCGGACATAAAGTAAACTTCAAAATATTCATAGAGTAAAACTTTCAGGTTGGTAACCTTCAGAGTTTTCGCCTTTTCACCTCTTTGAGAGCAACAATTTCCGCATCCCGAGCAGTATAGCAGTGCGATAAATTAATTTTATTACTTGTATTGTTTACACGCAAACGGAGCAATCATTTCTGCATTTGTTTATAAGTTTTAGTTATGGGAAGCAGCGTTTGGAATTATGCTAATTGGAGGCGTAATATTCTCTTCTGCTAGAGTCACATCTTCTGCCACTTCTAGTAAAGGAGGATCTTTGACGATAAGTGCGATAAGCTTTCTTTTAATTTCGTTGTTATGTTGCTGGTGGGCTTCATCATCTCCAATGCCTGAGTCAGTTTGGAAGGCGTCTCTGAATTAAAAGTGACACATTTAGGATTTCATTGATTGCATGGACAGTGAATAATACCTTGCACTTCGACAACTAGTCTTCTTGTAAAGCAACACTAACTTGTCAGTCACCAATTTTGGCTCTCCTGGGTCGCGAATTACCTAATTAATTAGCGATTTTAAAATATTAGAAAAATAAAGGCCCTAGTATCGAATGGGTACCGATTTTTACATTGGTCTTGCTATTGTTTATTTTTTCATAAATTTTCAATATTTTTATTTTATTCCATATTGTGCCTTGAGACATCAATGTAAACACCCTTGAAAATGGTATTTTCAGACCCCAGATACTACACTCAGGTATAGAACTAGGCCTTAGGCTTAGGTTAGGTCAGCGTAAGTTAGCCGAGACTTAACCTATACCATGCTATACCTAGCTTTAGTGGTTCACGGTTAACCTACGCTGGCCTACCCTAACCCTGAGGCTTAGTTGTATGCCTGAGGTCTAAAAATACCATTTAGAAAGTTGCCTACTTTAGTGTCCCGAGCAGTGTTTTCCTAAATGAAATGAAATTTCATTTAAAATGGCTAAAATGAAATGACTTTAGAATGAAATGAAATTTGTTGGATGAAATGAAATGAAATGGCTAAAATGAAATGAAACTTATAATGAAATGAAATCTGAAAATGAAATGACGCAAAGTGAAATGAAATAGCTAAAGTGAAATGACTTCAAAATAAAATGAAATATCATTTCATTTTTCATTTCACTTTAGCTATTTCATTTAAACTAAAATGAAATTTCATTTTAGCTAAAGTGAAATGAAATTTCATTTTAAAGTGAAATTTCATTTAAGCCAGAAATCAAAGAAAACCTCTTCTTCTGTTGGGTTTTCAACTCAACCTTGATTCTAATTTCTTTGTTCATGGCTTAAAG
>BBSZ01006331.1:0-10720 GCA_000981365.1 Subanguina moxae | reverse complement strand
TAATAAAATAAAAGGTGAATTAATAAGGATTAATACAGGATGTGGTAAATAAAGTCCGACAATTAGAACTGAACCTGAACACAAGCCGTTTAACTTCAGCTACGACAATTGTCCGCATATTGGAATGCTGCTCAATCAACTTTTCCAGCATTTGCGAAACTTTCGAACCAACTTTTTGACAAGGATGCCCAAGCTTATTCACTAGTGCCGTCAGCAAGAACTAAAAATTAATCTCAAAACTTTGTTTTCAAGTTAAAAAAGGCATGAGCATTGCAAAATCAAAGCATTACTTGTTCCTGTTCCGCTCTTTCACATAGAAGCTCACACATTGTTAAACAAGCAGCTTGAGCAACTCCCTCGACCGCGTTTCCAGACATAGTCTAAAAGAAACAAGGAATAATGTGAAGATTGGGAAGAGACCAAGATTACTTCCAAAGCATGGACGAAACTATCATAATTCTGCTTCAAGTTTGCTTCAAATTTCCACATGATCATACGCTTTTTCGCTTGAACCGAATGAGAGCCATTCTCTTTGACTGCATTTGCATACTTCAGCAATGGCCTCTAAACAAAATTAAATGTTTTTTTTTATTGGCAGACTAATCTATAAAAAAAAAACTAACCGACTGCATAGACACCAATTTTCTGTTGGGAGGAAGTAAATCTTGGATGAAGAGTTCCTTGAGCACTTCTAAACTCAGACCCTCCTTTCGGTTTCATATAGGAAAAAAAAAAAATGCGCACTCAAAGTCGAAGTAGATTCTCTTAAGCCTTTCTTCTGAACTATACCAACGAGCTGAGTCAATTGAGCTAGAGCATGAACTGGTGAGCGCTGCACTTTCAATTGAACCACGGAAATACGATCAGCAAATGTGCCTCGAGACGATACACTTTCAAGCCAATTAGCATCCGAACGATTTTTCGATCGGTACCCTAAAAATAAGAATAAATAAGAATAAAAATTTGATGTAGTCCATGAAGACCGCTATTAATAATAATAGGCAGGGTCGGATACAGGGTTGGTTTAAGCTCAATGTGTTTCGCAGTCGATTTCCCCGATAAGTTATTTTGCCCAAAAGCATGTCTTGAATTAAATGGTTGTCTCCAACCCTAGTAAAAAGACTAAGTAAACTTACACGCTTCGTAAAGCTCAATGTCGTGTTTGAGTAAAGACTCAGCTTCCTCAGCCAAAAACTTTTGTTTTTCCAAATCTGGTTCATTACTAGCCCTTAAGGAATCAATGACTTCATCAAATTGGTGATCATACCATTTCTAAATTAATGTTTAGTGGATAACTATAAAAACTCTCTGTTATATACCGTTCCGTCCATGTGCTGCACTATTGGATGACTGTTTTCGAGCCCACTCTTCTGCATGGGTGTTTTACTTTTTTCCTCCGAATGATGTTGTTTTTGGATAAATGGCGAACTCTGCTGAAATTTTTGATCCTACAAAGCACAAAAATGTGTTCCCTTTCACAAAGAAAATCAATATTTTAATATCAAAAAATTCATATAACGGCATATATAACAACATGTAAAACCCTGAACCTCAAATAAAACTCAGCTTTAAACTCAGCTTGTAGTCCTCATGCGTTGGCCATATTCACGTCATTATTTACACTAGTGTTTCAATTCCAAAATGGGTATTGAATCTTAGTATGAAAATGATTTTCTTTAATTCGTGAAACTCCGTACAATGAATTATAATTTCTTGCCCTGTTGAAGTTGCGATGGGTAAATGTTTCCAAAAAAAATCCGATTTTTTTTTTTATCGAAAAAAAACTCTCATATTGTGAACAAGTCATAAAGAAACAAGAACTGGTCCGAAATACAGACCTTTGAAGGAAATGTCTGCCTTTGACTGCCGTTGACAGGAGCGTTCTTTAGTTGAAAAGAAGGAGTTGACTTCGTTGCTACTAGACATTTTTTCTTCTGATTTCCGTCTTGAGAAAATTTAGGACGCATCTTCGGACTTATTCGTCCACTAAAGACTGGTGACTGCTTAAGAGAGTTTTGCTTCTTAAAAAGTAATGAATGGTCGTCTAGACAAAGAAATTATAAATCCTACCTGCGCCTCAAATTTAAGCTTGTTTTTCTTGTTGATGATATTCTTCTGAATGGGAAATTTCACTGACGACTTTGGCTTAACATCGACACCCCCAACTTTGACAGCTTGACCATCATCTCCAAACTTTATCTTCATATCACGTGAACTATAACATAAATATGATAATGTTTGTCAAATAACAGAAACATTTGCAACTGCGAATATTTTGCAGAACCGTGGTTTCCTTTTCTAGATCTACTTTGCATTCAGCTCATTTGATGCCCAATTTTATTTAATGCGTAATTTCAAAAAGGAAGCTTTGGCTTGGGCCCACCGTGTTTTGTGCTGTACCCAAACTTCATGGTCTGTATGAGTAAGGACTTAGTTACACGAGAACCAAGAAAAAGCCATGTTTTGACACCGTAACCAAATAAAACTGGGGCATCAGACGATAAGAATCACAATGACAAGAAAAAAAAATTGCAGCTGGTTAATGTCCGTGGACTTTCTTTGGCCATCCTACATTTAAACGAATTTTTAACGCGGAGAATAACATTGCAAGTGAGAATGACAATCGCAATTGCCAAAATTTCTGCAATCGACAAACACTCGATGGACTGGAACTATCAAAGATTAAAGTAGTTTCAAAATAGACGAGCCGAAAAACTCAATTCAAAGCGAAAAAATGCAACAACGCAAGTAATTTATTGCGATCTACCCACAAATATGATAGCGATTATAGATCAAGAAAAAAATAAAATAAATCAACTGCACTACAAACTGAGGACTATTTGTAATCATTTCGACAACTACTAAATAATGGGATGATCCAGAAAGTATTGCTTGGCTAAAGTTTCGACGTTCATGCAGACATTAAAAAGCGGATGCACAACTTCCTGAAAATTCAAAATTGAAGTGATTACATAGAAACCTAATACAACCAATCTTTCTAACTGACCAAGGCATTTGATATTCCTCCCACAATCAAATCTTTCGATGAAGCATACGATTGAGCAATTGAAAGACCAGCAAGAGAGTAGCACGTATGATAAAGATCAGGACTCCCGAAGAAAGATAAAACGTTATTTTATAAGTATCCTAAAGTGACTTACTTATCCGGCTTGTCTCGCAGCCCTCCCTTTTTGATATCCTGCAAAACTTGAACTGATCAATAAAATAAAATACCGTCTACCTGGGCAATTATAAGCACATATTCTTGCAGCGCTTCTAGGTTAAATAGCCCATAAACATGAAGTTCGCCCTGTTTAAAGTGTTTTGCAATCTCGTATTCTAGAGTAAAGAAAGTAGCCGCTTGCCAGTAAGAGTAGCAACCATCCACCAATTTGTTTGCCCTTCCCTACAAATATTGATTACGCACTAAAATTGACAAGATAACACTTACATTAAATCCACCCTCGTATTGCATTTGCCTGTTAACTAGCCAATTTAAAGCAGCTTCAGCATTGACTAGATGAGACTTGCGAAGAAGAGCTAGACCGGAGATAGCACAACACGTATAACCCCCATGAGCTTCACAATTCGGCTCACCACCAAAACCACCCTCGTAAGTCTGGCACCTGTAATAGCCTGAGAAAATAGTAATAAAAAATTATTAAAACCTAATAATCCACGAAGAAGTATTTTCAAACAGGAAATCATCTTCAATATTAGTCACGCAGGCTGCGGCAATCGCACAATAAGCACCCCTGACATCAACTTCACCGCCCTGAAGAACAAGAAAAATACAAAATTATTTCATTGTTATCATTGATAACAATGAAAATTCAATTGTTTGTTTACTCACCTGAATAACCGTTTCTATTTGCTGCAATTTATGAGTTTACTTGATGAATTCTCTAACTTTTCTTTCACTTATGTGTAAAATTACTTTTTGTTTATCTAGTTGTCACACATTTAACCTTGCTCATGCATAATTTGCAAAAGAAATAAAAAAAGGTCTTTAGAACAACAACAACTTTATTAATGACGGCATCCGACAACGAAACAATGATAAGCACTCTAAATTCCGAACAACAAAGGTAACAATAGGCAGGGAAACCAAAAAAGGCTTAGACTTCCACTTCCATCTTTTCCATATCTCCTTCGGTCGATTCCAGCTTTGCCTTCTTGGCTTTCTTTGCTGCTTTCTTCTGTCTTTTAAGAACCTGAAAGACATTCTTTTGATTTTAACACATCGAAATTTAGTAAAACTACCTTCACACGGACATTTACAGCATCTTCCTCGGCTTCCTTCATGACATCCTGATTTTTCTTGGGGAGTTCACCAGTTTCAAAGTACTTAAGACGTTCCTCCACCTGTTCGCGCATATGCTCTCCATATGTCGGTACGGGCACCTCTGAGAAGCAATCTATGCGAGACGCAATGCTGCACTTATTCGCAAGGAAACGACCGAAAACAGAAAACTATTTCAATCCTACAAAAAGCACAGTTGAACTTACTAATACGCCCCTTATTCTTCAATGAAGCACGGCCGATGAAGGAAGAATGAAACAGCAACCCATACTTGGGAGTATTTGCTGAAATATTACGGAACTACCAGCGTATAACGAGATATTGCTTAAAGATCTAACTTCTAGTTTTTAAGGCACGGAACAAAGATTTTTCTGCACCCAAAATTTGAATAGTGGAAGCGGGATTCTTGGCCAAATTAGTGAGGCTTCCAGCATGAGAGATTAGTCGGGCGGCAACCTTAAAAAACTATGTAAAAACTTCCGACATGAAAGACAAAAACCTGTTCTCCAATCAAAGCAGACAAGGAAGGGGCGCAAGAATCCATACGGTTTTTTATGTATTCATGTAAACGCTGGCGATATTCTGCAAGGGAAGCAACTCGAAGCGCAAATTTCTCGATGTTCACCAAGTCCAATTCTGAGATTTCCATGCCCATTGAAGTTCTAGCTGATTCGACTACACCTTGCACCAGTTCGTCGCTTTCAAGAATTTCTAAAGGGAATTGCAATTTGACAAGAGTTGTTTTCATTACGAACACAACCAATTGTTGGGGAAACTCTCGTAATATTAAGATGCTAAGAAATAAACAAATTACCCTTGAGCTTCTCCACCGTGCTGTCATCAATCTTCTTTCTGTCCATAATTGTAGCAGCACAGCGAACATACTGAAATAAAAAGATTCACATTGGCAGAACAAAATTTTGCTACCTTGTACAAATCTGGCACCAATTTAAAAAGCTCTGGGTAATGATAGGCATACCATTCGCGAATCCTCATGCCTAGAAGACATTAGTCGTTATATTTGGAATGAAATATACGGTGAATTTAAAACCAAAGAGATTTATGTCTTTGTCTAGCTGATCCAAGATTCCAATAGATTGAATAACCATGTTATCCACCCGATGAATGTCAAACTTCACCTGCAAAAGAGACAATTAATGAAGTTCGGCTCTGTCCAAAATTGCCTTTGAACGCGAGTAGCTGTGACCAAGAGACAACTGAGCCTTGGGCAACGAGTGGTGAGGAAGATCTTTAGCGAGATAAGCAAAATGAGTGCGTATACCTCGAATTATCTCTGGCACTACCTTTAAATTTCTAATTAAAAGAGCACTTGACCAGATTTACTACCCCCGTGAAAGTACACTTGAGTCCAGGAATGTTTTCACAAATCGAAGCACCAATCTTGCTGTCACCCACGCCAAGCAAAACCTTCTTTTTCTTCTTTGGCAGATTTGCTTCCAAAAAATTCAACAAGTCGGCATGCACCAATCCTCAAAATTAGAAGAATTATAGCAGCAGCCATCAAAAAATTCAAAACCTCATAAAATCCAGCCATGATTCCATCAAATTTTAAAATAAAATCTAACCTTCGGAGACAGAATTGCAATTCTCCAACGCAGCTTCAGTGTTTTTGAATGGCTCAAAAGCATGAACTTGAACAACAGAGTGAAAGCGCTGAAAATCGTTGGCAGCTTCGATAACCTGAGGCAAAATCAACCCAATGTCTTCGAATTCCTTGACTTTGAAGAGTGTATAACCAACAGCATGCTCAAATAGTATGAAATGCGGAGCCTCAGACATTTCTTCTCTCTATAACTAAAACAAATAAAATCGAAACGACAACTTTAAAAAGATTTAACGATATCAGCCATGGAAAATTGTGAGGAGAAAAAACAAAGGAAATTTTGAGGGACGCAGAAAGGCGGAGGTCAAGAGATAGTCAGATGCTTGGTGGCAATTCAAAAATACGTTTCTTTGCAGTCTTTCTGCAAAATTGTGTAGAGGCTCTCGATCGAGTCGGAAAATTCTCTGTGAGCGTCCAATTTCTGGTATAAGCTCTTTGTCACTCTTTCAAATTCTGTTTCTCAATGAAGAAGGTGCAAGAAAGCTTGTTGGAATATCGTAAAACCAAGAAATTGTTAGAGAAGCCAAGACATGATTCATTAATTAGTGCTGATTCCATCAGTAAACATGCCTCTTTGGTCGGTTTATTATTTTTTCTCATACATTCAACGCTCTTTTTCAGGCAGCAGTTGATAGCGATATCCATGCAAATATTTCTCCAAATCAATCCCAGCATAAGCCACTAAACTTTTTGGATATTTGGGCTATCGATTGTTTAAACTTCTATCCTATGCGTAAATGGCGAGAGTTCTCTGCTATTCACCCTTTGCAATGCTGGGTCACAACAATCTGTGTTTGGCTCACCGGACAATTACTCTTTGCTACCTATGAATTTGGATGTGTCTACTTCCTTTTCTCCCTGTTCGTGTTGATGTTTCTAAATCTTGGAGTAAGGAAAGAAGGCGAAGCATCTGCATATTCTGTATTTAATCCCAATTGCGAGCGTCTTCTTGGACAAATGACTGGTGAACACTTTGAAAGGGATTTTCTAAGAAGGCGTACAGCCAACAACGAGTAACTTTTGCATAAATTAAGCAACCTTTATCCATATCCTATTTCCTCTAATAAGACCCCCTGCTCTGATAAAGACCTATCTCGACGTTGAGCGTCCATAACTTGGGTCATAAAAAAACTTTTGCGCACCTTTTCTTCTGTGTTTTCTCAGCTCGCACGAGCTCTACCGATTTTACAGGATGACTTTTTATATTGACCGAACTAGAATTGTCTTTTTAGTATTTGTACTATTTTTACAAAATGTTGATCTATAGCTTGTTCAAAAGTTCTATATCTTTTATTAACGGAGAGCGAACAGCTCCTTTAATTAATAGTAGAATTTATACGCTTCATATATTTCGGGTTCGGGTAACAGAGAATTGTGATAAAATAGCTGCGTTTTGTGAATTTTCCTTTACTGTGAGCAAAAATTTGTGTCAATTTGCTTGGGATAAGACTTTATTATAACCCAAACACTAAAAAATGTGCTTTTATCCACAGGAATAAATCAAAAAGTTTAGAATACAAAAATTACAATTGCACTTAAAAGCCACAAACAGCTTATTTCAGCATAGGCATTTGATTTTACACATACCGGCTTATTGCCCGATCCCACTGCAATGGAACTTAAGTAAAAACTTGAGGACAACGACAAAAAGTGCAGAAATCTACGGATGTATGCCGAGGTAACGAGCCACAAACACTCGGATAATGGATGCTAGATTGTCGATTGTGTTGTAATCCAGGACTGATTCATTATCGGCAGGGGTGTGCCACACACTGCAAAACCAATCAAGTTTGAGTTGTGTGAACAAAAAATTTCAACCTGGGGAACGGAAGGGTTATTAAATGCATGATTGGAACACCTGAATACCAACAAGTTGATTTGTTACGTGTTGTAAAAAAGTTTAAAGCGGCTGTAGGTAACTTAACCCGTCAAATTAGTTACTTACCCATTCAACCTTTTAAAACTCAACTATCGGTATTAGAGCTGTTTTAGTTGCCAAGAACTTATAATAAGTACCTAGACAGTTTTAAAAGTGTATGCTGTATTTTGACGATAAGAATTGACTTAGGATAAATTTTGACCTCTTTGCATAAATGGCATGTGGTCATCTTCTACTGCATTGTATGTTCCACCCGGGTAAAATATCCTTGGTATCTCCTTTACCAAGTTCAGCCTTTTTAGTTGCTCCTCTTAATTATATCATTAAATTATTTGGAAAATAAAAACATATATCTTACCGATTTCCGGGAGATTTTGGAACAACAATGATGTGCCGTGTCCCATTGTACTTCGAATTTGGGGGAGAGGTGTGCCTAACAAGTCTAGCAGCATCATCACATCCTAAATTGATGGTTTCTAGTTTTGAAAATTGTTGACTGATGAGCCACCATTCTGTCAATTTCTTTGCTCAGTTCAAAGGTTGATCCATCACTAGATGGGTACCACTTGGTGGCCAAATTGGAAGCCAAATGTCTAGCCCCGTAAATGGAGTCTTTTGATGTCCAGTCTACAAAGGCTTCTTCTCCATCCAAGAATAGTAGTTGAAGTGAGATTTGCTGTAAATCTATTCCTTTTGACTTGAATTGAAAAAACACTACATTGCCAAACGATTACCTTATTTGTGCGTGCTTGCATTAATGGTCCAAGTGTTTTGGCAACGTCTAGGAGCAAGGCACAAGGCACCGCTGAGTCAGTGGCTGCTATGAACACCTTTCTAAATTCTTATATTTTTACAAAAAATTGATAAAGACATTTTTAAAGCAAACCCCGGCAAAATTTTGGAGTCATAATGGCATGCCAGCACCAACCTTCGGTGGACAAGGGGATCAAAAGTTGCCACCAGATTGTGGAATGTCTTGTTGCCCACTGGAGTCTGGTCGTTGAAGCTGTCCCACTGAGTGGTGAATCCATATTCTTCCACTGTTTGCTTGAGGTAATTGGCAACTTGGTCATGGGATTCAGTCCCCACAATCCGTTCTACCAGAATCGGCTTTAAAAGCTCGCGAAATTCTAATTGATTGGTTTTCTGTGTTAAAGCTCGTAATTCATCATCCGAAAACACTTCTAGTGTGTGACTTCGCTGAAATAGATAAAGTATAAGTGCGTCTAAATGTCTAAGTTGTGAAATATAGGAAAGCTTTTGATTATGATAAGTGGCAATGCATACCGACCTGGTTAGTCTTCCACTGAGCCAGTGCTTCACCTATACCAACCACAAGCAGCAGAGAAATCAGTAAAGTTCTACACCAATCATTTAGACGGCTTCTGGACATCTGAGTAGTTTTGCGATTATGCACCGTCTTTTGCTTTCCTCCAATATCACTACTTACACTACTACTGCTGGTTTCATCCACCCTTTGGCCTGCAAATATTAAAAATAATAAAAGTTTTTATTAGTTCATTCAAATCGCCTCAAGCCATAACATCATTTTTAATTGTTTTTTCGAGAAAACTTGATAAAAACCTACAAAACCAAGATTTATTGCTTAGAAGCTGATTTTGAAAAAGTTGCTTTTATTTGGCTAGATAAAGTAAAATTAAATATGAATAATGGTGAAACAGGGAATTAAAAACGTCAGCCACATCCCACTCAATAATCAGACGTGCACAACTTTTGCTCACTCCTCTCTTTCTTTCTTCGCCCCACACCTGCACTTCTCTTTCCGTTTTTTCGTCCTCACTGTTTAGCTCTGACTTGGCCAAACATAAATATTTGCTCAAAGGAAAGACCTATTTGCAACTTTTGTTGGCTGTGATTGCAATTCGTTTTTTTATTTGAGAAAAGACAAAACAAGAAGAACAGATTTGCTTTTCTATCTAAGTATTAAGCTAATTATTAAACTTGCGTGTTAATCTATTTGCTGTATCTGATTTCACGTTTTGTTTTTGATTCGCTTTTTCTTGTATCAACGTTTTGAATTCTCGCCGAAAGATTTAAATGTTTTGAAGGCATGTTATACCTTTCTGAGAACTGGGATCATAGGGCTACCTGATAATTCAGACAAAAATGCAAAAGCTCCAAGAAAAAATTGATAAAAAGTATCTAAGTGAAATCAGGTAAAAGAAAAAGCGAATCAGATACAAAACGTGAAATTAGATAGAGGAAAAAGGATAAACCCTGAACTTACTTGGACATAGTAGAAATTCTGAAATCATATCCTGTGATGGAATGAGATTTTTTAATGCAAATAGTTTCTTTTAGGGTGGAGAATAAGAAACAACGCAATGATCAAAGGAGAAAAACAAACCAAACATGATTTACTATAAGTCTTTTTTACCATGAGAAAGACCAAACAAGGAAGGATCAAATCAAAAGAGGGGTCAAAGCGAAGAAAAGAGACGCATTGGCGAGTTCGTTTCACCGATCCTTTTTGCACATATCTGCTCCAGCACAGGCACCAAGTATATAAACAGACAGCGACTATCTAGTTCTGGGAATACGCCCAAAAATACAACTACGACAACCACAAAAATGTAGTTCCACACAAGAAATCATGTGGAGTGACTCTATCAAACCAATTAATGCCTTGATACAAATTTATTTAAATTATTCAATGTGCAGAACAAAAACCAACAATAAAAAAAAATAACAACGAGTACTACAAAGATATTCATCGGACAACAATTTTCCTAGCAAAACTTATACCATTTTAAAACGGCACTCAACCGGTTAAAAGGCAATAAAACATCATAGCAGAAAGTAGATTCCTCTTACTTTACTCGTCCAAACAGAAGAAGAGACAAAGCAAGAAACAGGAACAAACAATTTCCAACGAGGACATTTAATCATGAAA